>UELU01146894.1:0-19415 GCA_900490025.1 Megastigmus dorsalis | reverse complement strand
TACCATCTATAATCTACATTCTACAGAAACTGTAGATCATCTTATAGATACTTTTATGTGCTGTACACTACCTATAGTGAATAAACGTTTTGTGTAGAAACTGCAGTGAAATTAATGTATCTTATATAAGTATTGCATATATATTATTGTTCTCACGTGTAGGTATGTCACATCCGAACTCCGCCAGCCCGTGAGCTATGCTGTAGCCGAATTCGGCTACTTTTATCATCAATGCCACCAGCTGTCTTCTTGTGCATTGCACCCAATCTATATACTATGCCGGTACCGCTATTTTTAATTGTTATAATAATAGATATACCTAAAGGTATGGTATACATACATTTATAGTAATCATTTTTTGAAATCCGAATAATTATCATAAACATAAAAAAAGTATTGCTAAAAAATCTACACAATGGAGTTAAGTATTATATATATACACCATTATCTTTTAACATGACAGTTATTTTATAAAAATTGAAATACGTTGTATAAAAACAGTTTATTTTATTCATGACTTTTAGAATAATTCTGATTTCAATAATTTTTTATCAAAATGTATAATATGGCAATAAAACTAACTATTATATTTGTATTCTGTTATATAAGTATCTAAGTCTTGATGAAAATAATTCTAATACAATTGGTTTTAATATTAATTACAATATTTTAGGTACATAAGGATCTAAATATATTAAAAATATGAATAAAATTGTCAATAATGATTTTTTAACTAATACTTTATCTTAAAAATATCAATAAGTTATTTACATATTTATACAGCTAATAGTTACATAGTTGTACATGTACTCAATACAAAAGTCGCTTCATCTTCCTCTAGCCGATTCATATAAAGTTTAACAGACAGCGTTACCGCCAGGTCCCGGAGTTTTAATAACACCATTTGCGACATGATTTCCAGGATACGCAGCACCGGAACCAGTCGAGGCACCATGGTTTCCCGAATAAGTAGTACCGGAACCTAGGTTTCCTGCATAACCAGTGCCCAAAGCTTGACCACTTGCATACGCAGTACCAGAAGCTACACTTCCCGTATAAGTGCCACTGGATCCTTGGTTTCCTGGATTCACAGCACCACAACCACCGGGCTTTCCTGCACAAGGAGTGCTTCCTGGATACGCTGAGCCGAAACCTTGACTTCCTGTATACGGTACTTGGCTGCCTGAGTACGTAGAAGCAGAGCCTTGGCTTCCTGGATACGAGGAACCGGAACCTTTATTCCAGCCAGCACCAGATCCTTGGCTTCCTGGATATGAGGAACCGGAACCTTTATTCCAGCCAGCACCAGATCCTTGGCTTCCTGGATATGAGGAACCGGAACCTTTATTCCAGCCAGCACCAGATCCTTGGCTTCCTGGATATGAGGAACCGGAACCTTGATTCCATCCACCACCAGATCCTTGATTTCCTGGGTATGCAGAGCCGGATCCTTGATATCCAGGAACCTTTGAAACGGGCCCTTGATTTCCTGGGTATGCAGAACTGGATCCTTGATATCCAGGAACCTTTGAAGCAGATCCTTGGTTGACAGCACCGCAACCGTATTTTCCTGAACAGCCAGTACTGGAACCTTGGTTGCTTGGATATGTGCCACTTGATCCTTGGGTACCAGGATATGCAGCACCTGATCCTGTGTTACCTGGGTACTTGGCAGGTCCTTGGTTTCCAGTATATTTTGAGCCAGTTCCTTGGTTTCCTGGATTTTTACCTGAGCAACCGCCTGAGCATCCGGTACCAGATCCTCCGTTTCCTGAATATGCAACACCGGTCGCGTGCTGCGATGAAGGGGAGCCATCATTGTCTGAATAATCATCATCGGAGTCTTCGTTTTCTCCGCCACCATTATCAGAACCAGTGTTTCCCGAATCCCCAGCGGTCGGAGTAGATTTGACAAAACTGCCACAAGGAGCGCGGTCTCTTAGCGGAAAGTCGCAAACATTAACCCTGGGATTGAATTCTGTACCAATACCACAACTGAAGACAAAACAGCCACTGTAGTCGCAAATTTGGTACTTTGTACAGTCACCCGGATATGCCATCACTTCACTCTGTAACGATAAAGTTTATTTGTTTCAAAATAAATTATTAAAATATTTTGCTAGATTTATTTATTCTAGTAATATAAAATATTATATATGGTTTTCCCACTTTATTACTTTTTAATCCAAGCTAGGCTAATTATAGGTATGCAATACTTTTAAGTAATAATTTCGTAATTTTTTTAGAATGATTTATTAAAATAGATATAGAAAAAATGTTATGAGAAAATTTATTAATAATTATCAATGTTTGAATGATTTTAGTTAAGTTAGTTTAAATTTTTTTTTGTAGCTTTTCTTGGCCTTTTGCTGGTGAGCTTAGGCCATTACCAAGTATTACAGTTTAAATTTTACTAAATAATCACTGTAAGTTATTTACTATTTACTATTATGAGTAAGAAAAAAGAATGAAAATAATATGAAAAATGTTGCAAGATAATTAGTTTAAATATTTAAAATTTTAATCATGTATCTAATCTATCTTGATACTTTTAATATTAATACTTGTGTTTAAAAAAAACGTTCTACTGCAGATACTTACATTGACTAGATTAATGAGAGTTAAGGCATAAAGCGCAATGCCTATATAAACTAAACTAGATTTCATTTTCGATTGTAACAAAAGAACACTCCGATTTAAAAACTATAATTGAGAGTGTCTAACGCACCGTATGAACGTCCGAAACTTAATAAGCGATTTGTGCTATTCATCCGTATTTTAAATAGCCTTCCCTCGTCAATAGTCCAAGAAATAATCTGACGTAATTTTTCAAGATTCTCTCTGTATCTCAAAAGATCAAATGTCTCGTCAACAATACAGGCATAATTATCGTGTTTTCCCGATATAATCATTGACGTTGCAAAATTTCCCGCATTGTTAATCGATAATAAAAGACGCCGATTACAATGAAAGCAAAGGCTATAAATGAAAATCGAAAACGTTTGGCAAATAGAGATACGAGGTAAAGTATTAGCTATACAAGTACTAAACAAATCGTAAATGCTTTGCTATATCAATTATGTAATAGATCTTTAGACGAGATTATGTATACATAATATCTATTTTCCAAGGAAAAACGTGCACGCACCTATTTAATTGTTTTCTCTCTCCCTCATTCTCTTTGCCTGTCAAGTTCAACCTTGATTTCAAATTGCTGTAGAAGAGCCGATACGGATGTTCTTGCTCGTTTTCGGCCAGCGGCACTCTAAAGAGACGTCGAAAACGTGGCGAATACAATAAGAAAGCCTGTCCAAGTCCAAATACACTGCTGGATAGCCAATAAATGTTTATTGCCTAGAATAAAATAGAATTAACTTAAAAAATTATAAGAGATTCATGACGTTTTATTTATTGAAAAAACGTAAAAGTATTTTTTTTTAGCATTATTATTATCTGTTATATAGGCTTTGGGAAGTCGAAGTCAGAAATGACTAGCGGCATTTTTTCAGGAATTTGACTAGATCTTACAAAGTAACGTAAATCTGAAGTGATATCATTTCTTTATGTGCGCTCTTCTTGAATGTAGTAAAAACGCTTATAATATTGATATTTTTTAATGAGATATGCATAAGACTGGTTACAAAACCGGTCGCGTGAATCAACGCTACAATATTTTTTTCCAGAAATTTAGCCGCATTTTACAAAATAGCACAATTAGGTATATCAAGTGCGATGGTCATTCTTTATTGAAACGTAAACTTGTTTTCTTTTTTTAAGGTACTTATACATATGAAATATATTTCTATCGACAAAAAAAAAATTAGGTTACATGACAGTTATTAGAGCTCGGATTAATTATAAAAAATTTTACTATTTATGAAAATCTAAACTTTAAATAAAATAATTAATTAATTGATTGGATGATCCTTACGAACCAATTATTACATTTTTTATAATTTTTTTTGTGAATTGTTTAAATAATGTCTTATAAATAATTGCTAATGACAGAAGAAAAAACACATATATATTATTTTTTAGTTATGCAAAGGATGGCATACTTAGTTTGTTGCTATCCCAGTCAGTTTTTGCATGGGCTTTAATGGGTTAAATCGTTTTTCCACTGTTATTTTGAAACGAATCGCTTCTACCACACATTGTTCAATCGTGAAAAGTTTTATTTTTTTATGCACTACAACTTTTACATTTACCACTTCTAAGAGAAATTAATATTTTTTATGTTAATGCCCAAGTAGGGTTTTTTAAGCTAATTAAGCGTTTTTTACCAATTTTCCACTGATATCGTGGAAGCAATTGATTTTAGAGAAAAGTTTACTATAAAAAAAAATGTATTTACAAGAGATCTTGAACTTCGACTATTTATTCTTCAAGATATATTAATTTTTTTTAAGTTATAACTAAAAAACGAGTTTTTAACATTTTTAAAAGCTGTGCTATTTCTAAGCCTTTCAATAGATATAGCCCAAATTAGGAACAATTCTATTCTATAATATAATAAGTTATTCTCCAAAGTTTCGACTCGATCCCTCAAAAATTCACAGAGAAAATCGGTGATCTTAATAAATACATAAATACATCCTAACTAAAAAAGAAATTGCTCAAAACCAATTTTTATCATAATAAAAATTTGTTTTGTGCTAAAATATGTAACTTTAGGAGCTTGACACTTTTTGCAATGACGAAAATATAACTTTTTAATAACTTTAATTTTATTAAAATGAATATTTAATAATATCATTTATAATAATAGTATTACTTACAGCAGGCATAAATGTAGCAATTGGTACACTTAGTCCAACTATTGAACGTAATATATACAGTTTCCATCGGCCATATTTAGTTAATTGGTGGTTTTCTCTGAATAACTGATGTACCTTCAGAAATGTATTTTATTTATGTAATTATTTCAGTTCTGTAGACATAAATTAAAATATAATAAAAAAGCCTACTTCAATAACAGCAAAATTAACTAATCCCAACATAATTGGTAATACAATATAAGGATCGGCATGTGTAAGATTTGTTATCCATCCAAAACCACCGACCGACAGTTCCATGTAAGTGATTTGAGCACCTGTGAACAAATATTGTATTTCTTACTGTTATGTTAAATTTTATCATCTGATGTTAGTTGTAAAAGGTACACACTAGTATCTGGATGAGGTAGCATGTAACATAAATTTCTTGTAGCAAATGAAAAAGAAACCCAGAGGGGAAGTTGTAGCCACGCAACAATATAAGATTTTGCAGGATGACAATTGTCCCTCACCACTAGTTTGTTATACTCTTCATGTACCTTAACAAAATTAAAACTATATCAATAAAACAGATTGTCAAATTATTTATTTTAGTAAATATTTTAATATTAATAAAATTAAAATCTTAGAAAAATATGTATATAAAATCTTATGCTGTATGCTTTTTAAAATTATAAATTATACTTAATAATAATATTTTATGATGTACAAAAATATTTACATTTCTCTGATATTGTTGTTTGACAAGCCTTTCTGGAAAACCCTGATATGCAACAGCATAATTTGCTTTTTGTTTTAGTTTGTTGGTAATGTCATTCATCTCTAAATTGATTATTTCTAGTTTTCCTGTATTATGCACCTGCAAATTAATGTTATATAAATAATAACCAAATTTTTAAAATGTCAAAAAATAAAATAAATAGACAAGATAAAATTCTACTATTAACATTTAATTTTTTTGTAATATTTTTCACATAAAAACATTTTAGTACTTTTAAAATTTTAAATAAAATACAATACCTGAAGGATAGAAAAAGGAAATGTAACAATTGTTTTAGCCATAATTGTTGTAAGCATAATTGATGCCCACCATGGTAATCCAGTAGTTTCATGCACCTGCAAAAGCGTTTCCTGGGCCAGTTGAACTATTTTCCAGTCTGAAAAAGTTCTCAATATCTCTGGCACATGAGAACTTGCAATTTGAGCAGCTTCTTCAACTGGAGATACATCCCGTGTTATGGGGTTTGACACAATTTCTAAATTATCCAAGGCAAGTGCCTCATTGGATATATTTCTGTGAGAATTTATATAAAACGCTGCTGAAGTAGTGCACAAAGTTTTACGAGTATAGAATGTTGAAAAAATTGAATTCGAATGATAATTCTTGTTGTTTTGATAAAAACTACTGATTTTGTTCATACCATACTGTGTAGATAAAAAACGACCGTGATGACATCGCAACGATTGCGATACGATATTATTAAAAATTTTAGGATTCATTATTATTTTTTGATAAACTTATTTTTTATATAATTTATCAAAATACAATTTGGCAATACATCATCTAGCTTTCATCTACGAATCATTTTCAATTTTGAGGTTAAGCGCAGAAGACATTATCATCTAGTATCTTCTCACAACAATTTAGATAAATATAAATCATCTTATATGTATATTTTTAGCTTTTGAATTCGAACAAAAGTGCGGTTTATAAAAAAATATGAATATTTATTCATTTAAAATTCTATACATATATGCATGTATATATATATACATATTATATTATATATACATTAACTAAAGTTTTATTTAGTACATTTTATGCAAAAGAGCTCCATTTAGCCCTCATATATACATCTGTTGTTTGATCTAGTAAACATTGCACCTGGAATTATGAAAAATTATTGATAATTAAGATGGTGTCTTAAAAAATATAACTAACTTAAAAATACAAGACTTTATGTTTGTTTAAATAGCATACAGATACCTATGTAATAAAAAGGAAACATGCTAAGATCATTTTGGATATAAATGAGGTACCTATGAAGTTAAAATTTAATAAAATTATTTATAGTAAAATATCAAATAAAAAATTATTTACACCATTTATCAAGCTTCTGTGATTTTTATGTCAAATTTTAGTTTTAATACAATAAAATTATTTTACTAGTCATTTACATTACAGATATCATTAAGATTTTAAATTAATTTATATTAATATTTATCAAATTTTTTATGCTTTCCTCTTAATTTTGGAAGTTTTATTATCTATCACATCACTGCAACTATCACAAAATTGATCTCTTATCAACCCTTTAATCATTAGCCTTAAAAAATATTTATAAAATATAAAAGTAACCTGTAATTCAGGTGAGAGATCACCGTTTTTTATAGATGATCTTATTGTTGGATGATGAAGTATATTTCCATTTATAATATGCTTGTATAATACAAAATACTGGTTCTCATGATCATCATCATCATTATATTATCACCATTATACATGTAAGATAATTCTTCTACTAAAATATTAGAAGGCTTTGCCCCATTTAATTTCTTTTTTACTATGGTCAATTTCTTCTTAGGTAACCATTTTATAACTGTAAAATAAATTTTTATAAAGATCACGACCCAGTCAATATGTAATATTGCAGAAACACCTATATATAAATCAGATACTAAAAAAATAGTCAATTGGCTAAAATACTTATAAAATAAAAATTTGTTTGAATATTTGAAAAAATTAAGTTTTATAGAATCAAAATAGAGAAGGCAATCTATAACAAAATTATAAAATCAATTTTTGAAAAAAAAAAAAAGAAATTTAATACTTTTACTGCTGACATTATATAAACTTTTTCTCTCTGAATAGTATTTGTGATAACTTTTTTAACAATTAGTTTTAAATTCTTTAGATATGATAAATTAAATATTTATGACATTACACAGTATTATTTGCATTAAAATGAGTATGTATGTACCACATTTATACCGTACAGCACTGGAAGAAAATATTTTATTACAAAATTAAAACTTGTTATATTTAAAATAATCAAAATGAATACGGTAGAAACATGGTATATACTCGCGCACCACGGGTAAGAAAATTAGCTTGTAATCGTTGATTCAATTTCTGATTGTCACCCAAACTCTCGTACAAAAAGCTTCCAAATAAGCCAATATTAATCTCTTCTCTGTTTTCAAAGCGCCAAGTATATGAACAATCGTCGGGCCAAATAGTTCTTGCTCTCTAAATGGCCTCAACAAATAATATTTGAGTTGTCAATCTGAAAGGAGCCAACTCTGGTACTGTTTGATAGATCCCCGTACCAAAGACCATATCAAATTTGATCCCGAAACATTTTCCTGTGTTTATCACCACCAAAATGTTCTCCAACCTACGATCGCCAATACCAGCGATCCAATGAACTATGCACATAGTCGCATAACTAGTTATAAAATTTCGTCGAATCTGAAAACACGACAATATGGAAAAATGTTTATTACACGAAATGTTTTTAAAATATTGTTCTTACGTAACTATATAGCCCATAGTATTGCTATATTATTAATGTTTATTTGTAATCTTTTTTATGCACCTAATTATTTCTAAAATAGTTATATTTTTAATTTAATTTAAAATAAACATATAGATACATTCTGATTCAATAGCAAACGAAAATAATCAATGTTGTCTATTACTAATACTAAATAATAGTTGTACCATTACACTATTGCACATCTAAAAATAGTCAGGATTGTTTGTAAGTCAATATAAATGATGTTATCTCTGAATCATCAGCAATGGACTATGTACAGCTTAATTTTATGTTTAAGATTTTTATAATTTTACGTAAACACATGAGATCTTATCGAGAGACGTTTATTAATATCTCACTGTCAGCTAGTTTGCATAATTCCTTTATTTTCAAACAAATAAAAACATAATTTAATATCTCTTATACGTGAACATTCATAGATGCCTTTCCGACTAAACATCAAGTGGTTCGTAAATTTATAATTTTATGACTATTATATTTTTGTAAACGTAATTGTACGGATTCATATACAAATATATATATATACGTAATTAATTTTTTACCCGATAGAAGTAATCAGCCGAAGGATTAATTCGCACAAATGTTTTTCGTAATAAATCCCATCCAATACATTCAGTGAATTCTTTCATTTTTGCAGCAACATCTTTTGCGCTGTACTTAAGAAGAGCTCGTTTATAATTATGACTTTCCGGAACTTCTATACACCATCAGTAGCCGCATGTATCCAATCTTCATATTTTTTTTAAATGACCTGCAGAATGAATTTGTCCGATGCGGATAACTTCAGAAACTCCTTCAGTGATCTTGTGTCATTAATCCACTCGACGAGACTCAATGAATCCGACAGTGGTACAATATTGTACGTATTCACACAGAAACGTCTCTTATTAGAATCACGATCATTACCTAAAGTCTTATTCGCGATGTCGAAAATCTGTTGAATTCGCTGATCTCGTCGTACGTCCACATCAGACTTCATTAGGAATTTGTACGTTTTAGCATTGGTTGCTATTACGCCAATCTTCATAGAACTGCCTTTTGATGAGATTTGAACAACATGATCGATTTGTGAGATCATCGCGTGATAATGAGGAAGGGTCTTACTTTGGCCGCTATACTGACCCGGCACCTCAATAATAACATTGTCATCCAAACAGTTATTAATGCGGGGACTGTACTGTTGCAACTGTGAGAGTTCTGACTTTTCTGCATTATCTTCGAGATTATAGATAATTTGCTGGACGCGCCGTTTTGCAGTCTCGCGGTTTTCAATGCTTTTTAATTCCTCCAGTTTTTCGCGTTACTTGTAGAGAGTAGATTTCCATATTGGGTCTTGTAAGTTTTCTTTGTAATCACTGTTTTCCAACAGCTAAAAATAGAGCGATAATGTAAATGTTCACTGATAAAAGATAGTAGGTACAGAAGTAAATAATAAAGAAGAAAAACTTTTGAAAAATATTTCAAAACGTTCTTATAATTTATTTAAGTTATTTACTTCTTTTTCTGGCATATTGTTTAGATATTCAAAAGCATTTACAGTATTAATTATTGCATATATATACTACTTACACGCACCATCGCAACTATTATTAGCATATACCTTGTAGAGTAAAGAGTCTACAGTTTCCACAAAAGTTTCGTTATTATCACTGAGTTGAATGAGCTTCAAAAGATTCCAATTTAAATAGTGTTTAGGTTGACATAAATAGATAGATAGAAATAATTTAGATATATTAACTATCACGGGATCGTTCTTTAATTTCGGTTGGCTCTCGCAAATAGTTTTGAAACTGTACATTATTGCATTTGGATAGTCCGATGCCAATCTATGAATAATTGCCAAAACAAAGCACGCAAGCGGAGTAGCGAGATGTGACATAAGCTGCTCCTGCATAATTCACACATAAAATATTATTTTTTCCAGTCATTTATACATAATTCGATCTAACCTATTCATAGAAATATCAATCGTATTTTTACCTGCCATGACAAAAACATCCAGCTTGGAACTTTATGGCTTATGTTAAGAAACAATTGCGTGGTTTTCTCATTGTTTTTATAGAATGATTTTTTTTAGAAGACAAGGAAAGTAGCGAATAGCTTTTTTAGAACCACAATGCATGCCAGTCCACACAGAAGAGATAAATTCCTCCTGCAACACTGAATCCTGATCGTAATTCTCAGTCATAAGTTCATGGCAGTACTCCGCAAATTTGATGTAGCTCTCGGCTACATCCTTGTCATTTTGACCCTGACAAGCCCTCTTCAGTAAATTAAATCTAAAATCAAACAGGCTTTCTTCAACCTGCTCAGGAGCAACAACATTCAAGGCTTTACGAGTGAATTCGCTATTTGTCAGGAATGTTACGCATTTTCCATAATTTTTTATCAAGTTGTGAAGAGCTGAGATCAAATCGAAAGTGTGAAGTTTAGCTCTGATTCTTAGTGAGTGATCGATGACCTCGTTCTGTATTATATTTTGTCGCCGAGCTGCCAAGATTTTTCGTAGATGGAGAATTTCTTTTCCTCCTCATTTTGCACTTCAGCACACTGTGATGAACAGTTCATAAAATTCACAATGTCCGAATCGTCAAGTTTATCGAGATTCTTTTTTATTTCAAGGACGTGCTTGTATGCTACTATGTGGTTCCGATGCTCTAGCGCTAATTCGCTTATATTCAGACGCTGCTTGAGACTTACTAACATCACATTCGACAAAATGCTAAAGAAAAATTACAAAATTGATTAATCAAATTCAATGCATAATTCCTTGCAGAGTAGCTTAAATATTATTTCTTGGTCGATATTTTTATTATTATTCAAAATTTCCTAATACATTGAAAATTGTAAAGAGGTAAGTAAAGGTTTTCCACAAAAATTGAAATAAATGCCTAGAATTCGATGAAGCGTCCTTGAGTTTTTCAATTAAAATACTAATCAATCCTAGTCTGCAATTAACTCGCTTATTCCAGTCTAAAAGATTATCCGCACTTTTCGGCGTGTTCTCCTGCCAATACTTCATTAAATCTGTCCCACCAGTCATGAGGTCCTTGGAGAATACGGCCTCAAGATAAGCGTTGATATCGTTAATTCCCCTAAGTCTCTCCAGAATTTGGCATTTTTGCGCCTCGTTCAATGTAGCCGAAATCCATTGGTCCCTCAGGTATTCCAAGCAGCTCCTGACACATAGGCGGGATGACTTCTCGGAAGACTGACCGCTGCATAGATGCAATAAGGATATTACGTCGCCGAATGACTTGGTAATGATGGATCCCTTCTCGCGAACCCAATTGTCCGCGAGTTCAAAAAAGGCAGTCTCTGATGATTTGCCCAATGATAAGTCTTGCAGTTCCTTTTGCAGCTGTGACTTAACCGAGGAAAAATAGCTATTCATTAAATGTAAAATAAATTCGTTAAAAGAAAAAAAAAGAAACGTAAATGTAACCGTTGAAAAAACTAAATTTTTTAAATCAATATCAAATACTTCGATCCTTAAGCTTCGACCGATTGACACAAGCACCGCTTTAAAACTATTACATTCGTTTTGATTTCAGATAGTGGACCGCGCATTAAATAAGGGGACGTTAAAGTAAGTATATATTAAAAAAATCCTTACTGTAAATATCCATGGTAGCAGCTCATGTTTGTTTGGGTTTTGCCAAATGGAATTATAATCTTTATTCAAAATGATAGAGACTTTCTTGTCTATCTCCGACCAAGAAGAAAGTTCACTTAAAGACTGAAATGTAAAAAATACAGCAAATATATATGTGTATAATTAGTTTTTTTTAGTAATAATTCTAGTTTTTTTGTTTAGTGTTCCGGTGAATTCAGTTGTCGCAATATTTTTCTTAATTATTTATGATTGCAGCATGAAATATTTCGTAAAATAGTATGTTATTTAAGAATAAAATATGAAATTTTATTACATCTTCGAAAAAATAATGAATAATAGAAATGAAAAAGTAGTAATAATAGTTTCAATAGCAATAAAAGCAATTGGAATCTTGCATGATTGTTTTTATTTCATATTTTGATATAGTTCTTGTAAAAAGATTAGGGTGTTTTTTTTTTAATAAATAACAATAATTATAAAAGATATAGCTGCGATTGATATTCGTGTGAGGTCACAGAGTTACAATATTTCTGCGTTGCGCAACATTATAGCTGTATATATATATATATACCTGCAAAATTTTTATTTGATTATATAGACTATTTATATAGCTATACGTACTTTATTTAATATAATCTCGCTTCTGCGTACGATAGAATAGGCAAGGACTAAACAATAAAACTCAGTTTATCAATAACTTAATTTTCTCAAAGCTAAGAGCAAATTGCTGCTACTTTGAGGTTGATGTTGCATACTGGCAGCTGATGAAAAATAAGGTTTTAGGAATTATTTGTGGAATGCTGTATCCATGTATCAAGGAATGTAATTTTTTGGAGATCATGGATGCAGTAATTATACTTCCATAATTGGGAGCAAACTAATAATAAATCTTTGCTAGGTATATCGCTGGTATCGAGGGCCCCCAATTTACACAGCTCCAAATTACAAAAAAAAAGTATTTATAAGTGATGATTTTAATAATTTAATAGTTTAATTAGTTTTAATCAGATTACTTTATTAATAAATTAATACTTTATATTTTTTTTAAATATTTTGGAATAGTTGCATGTATATTTGTAATGCACAAAAATACTTTGGATGTATATGTGACTATTGATCTGATTTAATAACATCCTGTATCCTGTAGCAGACCTGCAAAAAAAGACATAAGTGTAAGAAGCAATTAAAGTTTTGAATTGAAAATCAAAGGTGAATGCTGAAAGATACAAAATCTTTCAACCTGATTGCTTTGAACCACTTTTTACGCATTATTTCATCTTTAGGGAATAAATATCCTTTATTTATTCCACTTTTGCACTTAGGCACGCAACATTCACCTTTGATTTTCAATTCAAAACTTTAATTGTTTCTTACACTTATGCCTTTTCTGCAGTTCTGCTACAGGCTACAGGATGTTATTAAATCAGATCAATAGTCACATATACATCCAAAGTATTTTTGTGCATTACAAATATACATGCAACTATCCCAAGATATTTAAAAAAATATATATAAAATATTAATTTATTAATAAAGTAATTGAATTAAAACAAATTAAACTATTAAATTATTAAAATGAAAAGTAACTTTTTAAATTTTGGCGCATCATTCCCATATGGCGCGCAGAAGCGCCGCTTTGCGAAGGAATAGCAATAGCCATCAATAGCCCTCTTTTACACCTAGCTTTACCTTTCATGGGCACGTTTTTCGAGCATTATGCGCAGATGCTATAATATCGTACGTATAGATATCATATAGATATAGGTAATGCATGCTTCTCTATCTATAGGAATATGAGAGGTTCAGTTGCAGTTAGCTCGATTTATCTGGCGAGACTTTCCAGCTAAATGATGAGTGTTCTTTTAAATTTCAAAAATGCTAATAAAAATTAATATTGTTGTTGATTAGTGATTTATTTATTTACGTGTACCTTAGATTCTCGTTATTATTTTCATTGATAATTATCAGCATTTTTGATGTTTTAAAAATTCTAACCTAGAAAAGTATAGGAGTCGTTCCAGTTCTCGATTGAACAAAATGTATTGTATACATTGTTACTTACGTCAT
Source organism: Megastigmus dorsalis (assembly GCA_900490025.1). Classification (NCBI taxonomy): domain Eukaryota; kingdom Metazoa; phylum Arthropoda; class Insecta; order Hymenoptera; family Megastigmidae; genus Megastigmus; species Megastigmus dorsalis. The sequence goes on along the minus strand of UELU01146894.1, from coordinate 5,397 downwards.
ACTTGATAATTGATATTTAGCTAGGAAACTAATTTTTCTCGTATTTTTAGCAGTTAAATATACAACATGGGCAATACAGTGACAGCAACTTCTAATCCTGTTACAAACAAAAATTTATCAACTGAAGATGATAAAAAACAAATGGCTTCACAATGTCCTGTTCAGCATAATAGTGCACCAGCTCCAAAAAAATCGGAATGCCCAGTTCAACACGATTATGACGAAATTAATCCTCTTAACATGATGCCAAAGGAAAATCAATCACCAGCTCCAGATCAGCCATTTCCTTTATCTAAAGACAGACAACTTTCTACAATCCCAAAAGCTACCGAAGAAGGTGGATTTTGGCTTTACCCATCAGCACAGATGTTTTGGAATGCTATGCTACGTAAAGGCTGGCGCTGGAAAGATGAAGATATTTTACCAAAGGATATGGATGATATAATCAAAATTCATAATGCCAATAATGAACAAGCATGGCAAGAAGTACTAAAGTGGGAAGCATTACATGCAATGGAATGTGCTAATCCAAAATTAAAAAGTTTTGGTGGAAAGGCCAAAGATTATTCACCCCGTGCAAAGATTCGTTATTATTTGGGTTACGGTTTACCATTTGATCGCCATGACTGGATCATAGATCGATGTGGTCAAAATGTAAGATATGTAATAGATTATTATGATGGTGGACAAGTTGACGAAAAATTTAAATTTGCATTATTGGACGTAAGACCTGCTATGGACTCTTGGCAAAACCTCTGGGATCGCATGAAAGTCACTTGGTGGAGATGGAGATATGAAGACAAATCAAATAAAAATCCTGCGTAAAGAAACTAAGTTCCATTTTGTAGATATATAAATATATATATATATAAATATTTATTTCTGAAATATTTGATTTAAAAGAAATACTAATTACACTGTTATCTAACCTTGTGAAACTGTAAATTAACTATATTTAATCCAATTTGGACATGACTGACCTGAAATCTACTCTTCATAAAAACTAAAATACATGTATTATCTATCCACTGTACAAGAATGACACCAAACTGCATAAAATCAATGTTTTATAACATTACTTATAGTTACTAATAAATAAAGCAACATTTTATTCACACCATTCATTTTCTATGTATTTTATTTTTATATTATAAGTATAAAATTTTGTAATATTTGATAAGATGAAATCAAGACAGGAAAAGTAAAGTGTCTTGAAAGTTAAGTGTTATTCTCACTATTTTTAATCCGAGATCGAAAAGCTTTAGCAAGTGAATAATAAGTCTGAGTGTTAGGCTTTCTGGAAGAGCAGCTCGATTGTTCCAGAAGTTGAGCATATTGTCCTGTATCTCGTACGGGTCAGCGATGCCCAAAATCAGATGTTTCTCGGCCAGATCGTACAGTGCCTTCGAATCCTCGTCACTATATACAGATAATAAAAAGACTTTTTAATAGCTGGGTAGCTCTTGTAAATTAAATCGCTGTACTTTTGTTATTTATATAAGATAAACAACAATTCCTATATATACCTGTCGTTTTTTGTGATGTTCGCATATCTCTTGTATAGCAAAGCCGTCGCGTCCGCGTACTCCTCTAGTCATTACCCGAATATACGGTAGTAGAGATTTTGCATCCAAGATCTTTACAAGTTTATCAATGATTGTGAAAGCGATTTTCACACAGGGCAAAACTCTATCGCGAAGCGCATCTACGAGATCTATACGACCGAGACTCACGCAGATCGCATTTGGTTCGTGATCTGTTATCGACGTTAAAAACATCTCGTAACACTCGACTTTGCGTTCGTTGTTCGTTGTTATCCACAGCTCGAGAATCGGCGAACTTGAAGAGCTCCTCGTGCTTCGATAGTGACGGACAGCCCAGTACTGTCAGATAGAAAATTCTCGCGCAATAATTGCAGTCGTACTTGTGGATACATAGTGAGTTGAATGACGAGTATACGATTGACATACGATGAATTAAATAGTATTTGCAATTGTTTTTCTTACCTTTGTATATCAGTGCAAAAGCTCCCTATGTCACATGGGCTCCTGCCACCTAAACATCGTCTTCCTAATGAGCGCGTGAAGCTGTCGATTGGCTAATAGCACCTCACACTCCACACCGTGTCTGAAGAGCAGCAGAATAATCCTTATAGCCAATACGATTGGATTGGAATGCATAATTCAATTCAAGTTCTTAGGTATCTTTAATGATTGTTTCCACGGCATCGGGAGGCTTTCGATCGTATCAACGTTGTAGTCGTATAATACCACCTTCGATCAGATTTTCCACGAGCTTTTGCGCTGCATCCACTTCTTCGACTTTTCTCAATTCGTACGTGGCTTCCACGATGAGCGTCAGCATGTCTCTCACGAGATAGTTCAGACTGAGATGGTTCCTGCCGAGATACGCGCACATTGCACTTGCGAGGCTTACGAAGACTAGTCTTAAATGAGGTATAGGAAAGCTTCCTTGGCGTTGCTAACAATCCTGAACAAGTATAGGATAAGGTTGTCTTTCTCAGTTTTGAGAGCTTCTCCAAAGCCGAGTAGCCACTTCGGCGCAGACTCTTGTTGCAATAATACCTCGCCGACGTTTGGTAGAACGCAGTTGCTATTGAGAATGTGCATTATCGCACCAGTGATCATAGCCGTGTACTCGGTGATGATTTAAATCATCGTTCTCGAGGCTCAAGCAGATGCGCCGATCTGTCGCTGTTCTTCTATCGTTAATTTTGGGAAAACTGATCTCGGTGGAATCCAGACGACGAAAGTAAGATACGTAGGACGGTTCGTGAGTGGCTTTCGCGTCCTCGATCTTATACGGCGAATGCTGATCGTTCTCTTTAGAGTTCCATTTGGCATTTCTGCAGCCAAGTCGAGTTTTCTCTCGCAGTCTACGATTTTCTCCCAAATCAGCTGGTTCTTCGCTCTCGCCTCCTCGAAAATCGTGTTGCAATGCTCCGCGACGTCTCCCGAGCTGATGATCATCGCGATATAGCAGTTCAAGGCAGCGCGATGCAACTGTCTCGCGAGCTCCTTTTCTTCCTCGAATCTGGCGGAATAGCAGCGCACCTCAACAGTTCATTTCATCAAATAGAACTCAAGGATAAATTTGTCGTCCTTAAAGGAAAGTGCAGCTGATTTTGGCAAACTGAATTTTGCTAAACATCAATTCCAACAGCCTGTAGCATCCTATTTTGGTGATTAGAGTTTGCTTTCGTTCGGTGACACCGACCTCCGGCAATTCCTGAATTACGCGAACACAGAGCTCGTGAAAGAATATTTCGTAGAACTTTTCAATGCAAGTGAGCTCGCAGACTTCTAGAGACGGTAAGAAAAACTATTGCAGGGTATCTAATCTCTCTTGAGGACTCGGATCAAGATCTTTGAAAATCTCGTAAATCAATTCGAGCGATTTCAAGGTGTCTTCAGCCGATATCACCGTGAAATAAGCATTTAACTCTTCCTTCGCGTGTGCTTCAAGTAATTCACAGAGGCCCATGGCGTATTTGATGGTGCCTACAAGAACTTGTTTGGATTTCGTTATAGCGAGCATTTTCAATAAGATTCGTAAACAATGTGCCTCTTGTAATCGATGCAGTTCATTCGTTTTCAAATTTTCTAGTCTATCGGCCGAGCTTTCGTCAATGAGATTCTCGAAAATGAACGACAGATTAGAATTGACTCTGTTCGATCCGTCCGCCATACATACAAGGAAGTTCTCTATTACAGCTGATTTTTTATCAAAATTGTTGTAAGTAAAATATTGCGAAATTGATTCACAAGTCAGTGTATTAAAATGGAGTTTACGGATACTTTCCATAGCACATAATCTTTTAAAAATTACGTTGATAAATTTGTAAAGTCCAGATATAAGCGGTTGTTTGTTAGAACATTCAATGAAGTATGTCAATAGCCATTCAATCCATTTCTGAAGTAAAACCATATCAATTTCTTCAAAAAGTTTTATACACAAATCTACAAGATTTATGTAATATCGAAAATCTATTTCATTTTCCACTGGCATTGACAAAGGATCATCAGAAAGACAAATGCTACGTTGAGATTTTATATTAATGTTTAACTTATTTGATGATTAAAACGATAACTGTAACAAAATAGTTGAAAAATTTTAAAAGGAATTTTTCTTCTTTCATCTTGAAAATTAACTGCCAAATAGGCAGATAGTTTTTGTAGCAAGTTGGATAATTTAGAAGATTTTCAATTTGCTGCTCAAGTTCAATATCTATACATAGAGCATGTGAACATGACCACAAAATTCCCTCATTAACTAAAAAAAATTATAGATTATTATAAAACCCTTTATATATTTAATAATTATTATTTGAAATTATTTCCGTATAGATGCACATAATTAATTTATAAAACTTACAAAAAATTAGAAAGAATCTCTGTTGAAAATCTGTTTCTAGCTGTTTAATACTTGAAAAAGTAGTTTTTAATGCATCTATAGCCCCTGTTTGATTTTTTAATTCTGGAAATTTTTTAATAATAAAGACACTAAGTTTGATGATAATATTTAGCTCATGTACTGTAACACTTGATATATTATTAAAAAATTTAGATAAAGTTTGTAAATAAGTGGGTAATAATTCAATATCATGATTTGTATTTTCTTCCCTAAAATGAAAAGAGAAATAGAAATTAGTATATTATATCGAAAAAAATTATAACTAAAAATCAAAATTAATAATTATATTTTATAGAAAGTGAAAGGGATCTGTAGGATATTATTTGAAATATTTGTTTAGTTTCTGTTGGTGAGTATTTGGCATATATATTAGAAAACTGCCCCAGACCATTAATGACCACAGCTAATGTATCAGGTAACAAGTATTTTTTCATAAAATTTGTTCAAACCAACTTTTAAAATACTAGAACGAAAAAATGTCAAAATTAATGCTATATAGCTATTGCAAAAAACAGACAATGTAAAAATAAAGTTCCTTGCCAAAAAAAATCTTTTTTATCTTCTTTTAAAAGATGCAAGGCGATAACATTAAGAATTTTTTTAATCCAGCCGTACTTAAAAATGTGACCCCCACATAGCACGATACGTTGGAGAAACGTTTTTAGAACGTTTCTTTGGAAACTTAGAAACGATTCTCTGAAAGTGGAAGAAACGTTTCAGAAACGTTTTAGAAACCTTGAAATGTCCGCTTTTGGTGTCTCAGGAAACGTTTTAGAAACATTTGTAAAATTTTTCTTATACGTATGTGGATTATAAAGTTCCTTTGGTCACGTTGCAGAAACGTTTCAGAAACCTTGTTTCAGAAACGTTCACGTAAAACCTTGAAAAGAAAACCTTTAAAATCGACGAATAAATTTTAAAGTTTAGGGCTCGATGCCCGTGGGTCGTATCATTCGGATAGTA
>UELU01146891.1:33222-94922 GCA_900490025.1 Megastigmus dorsalis | reverse complement strand
GGAGGATCTTACATTTGTATACTTCAACCGCCTGACTTTAAGCAGGGCCATACTACTTCCAGAAACAGATCCAATTCCATATTTTATACGTAACTTTAACTTTCTTTTTCTAACTTACGCCAGAGTCTTCGTGCGAATTCACAGTTCTCTCGATTTTTTAAAATCATTTTCTGATACATCATAGCATACTTTCCTTGCGGTGTGTTTGAATGTATCCAATGTATTTCGGATCAAAAACGATACAGACGCTCGAAAAAAGGCATGACGTTATTCCGTATATGGAGCATCTTTTGAGGTTGTCTATATAATAGACAGATGTTATCAAAGAAATATGATATGTTACAACTTTTACATATTTATGTTATAATCCAATCAAACCTATAATTATTGCGCTTTCTTTATAACTTTACACTGTTCAGAAACTGAATGAGGGAATGATAAAACAAGTTTCAAATAAAGCTTTCAAACTTTTTTCTACTCGAACCGATTGAAAATGGATTTAATAATTTTATGTTATGTAATGGATACACATTTCCATCAGATAGAAAGCTTATCAAATATTACTTTACAAACACGCTGCTGCTTTCATAATCACTCGACAATATAACGCACAACGTAAAGTGCAAAATTGAAAAAGCAATCCGCACGAAATATGAGAACAAAATCTCACGAACAATTCAAAACGAGTGAAAAGCCATACCAATCGTAAAACAATGCGTATACATGTGCTGGTCGAAATAGAGAGAGAGAGAGAGAGAGAGAGAGAGAAGCTAAATTTATCTGCTTTCCAAGAGTGCGAAATCCCGTTGAGCAGGCGTATTATGCGTAACACGAGTAATCGAGCATAAAGTCCATCGCTCGCGGCCAAATGGCCGTATGCTGGACGTGTATGTTTATATCGGGCCAGTGAAAATGCCGAAAATGTAATCGCTCGTGACGTGGTCCGACGAGTGAGAGAGAGAAAAAGAGAGAGAGAGAGACCGCGACGCATTAATTATTTCTCTAGTGGACGACGCGCGACGCCCTGTTTGCGGGCCTCTCGACTTCCTGCTCGTTTCCGCTTTTCCCTCTCCTCGCTATGTCCACACTTTACCATCCAGAGATCCCTCATGAAATTCTCGAGGGAGAATTGTAATATATATGTATAGGCAACTCTAGCCGCTGCCGAGCTGCGCGCTTCCCGTTTTTATTGCCTACGCTGGAACCAGGCGTATCAATTATTTTTCATGTGTTTCTCGCGAAGGTTGGAAAATCTGTTGTTTACCGAAAAGTTTTGTGCATGTAAGATTTCGGGGATAACACGGAGAGAAATGGTCTTGGAACGATTCTAAAAAGGTGCTGGAAAAATTACTATATTATTTATTAATTTGGGGACAGACTTGTAGTTTAGGAAAGAAGACAAGAAAGTATAGTAATATTTTTTTACGGAGATCCATCAAAAGACATTCAATTTAAAATAAAGTGTGGTACCCTTACTTAAAGGGTAAGTTTATAAAAAATTAATTGAAAATGAGTAAGTGTCTTTGTATACTCGTCGGTTTCTACATCCATGTATTAAGCATAGGAAATAATCAACTCGGTCTCTTTTCATGCATTTCCCTTCAAGTAAGAGAGCTAAATTTTTTTAAATTAAATGTCTTCGTACGTGTCCCATACAATTTTATTAAAGGTTGCAGGTATCGGCATACACCTTTAATTTATGAGTAAAGTTAAAAATGTTTCACCCGTGCACTGATAAATGGATTAATGCTGTTTAGTAGATTGGATAACATTTTAATACCTGACGAAATTGATTCTTCAGAACCAACCTTTCTTTTTTTTCCAATTTTCGTTGATTAAATTACTTTTTTGGATTTTTATACTTTTTCTAGTTTGGTTGTCAATATACTGCGCATTTTTATTATTTTAAAAAAAATTTTTATTGAGCAAACAAGAAGCGAAACAATCTTTTGCTATCTCTTTTATTTGGAAATATTGTAAAACTTTAGATATAAGAGTTTTCATTTTCGGGACTGCAAAATTGGAAATCGAGTGTGATCTAACCATGAAAATTTGTATACAACAGGTTTTACGCGAAATCCATTTATAAAGAAAATAAAAGTCTGCTGCGAATTGTTTACTTTAAAGTTCAAAGAGAAAATACAAGCGAATTCGCCTTTGCGTAAATAAAAAAAAAATATAAATGTTTAAATATACATAAACATAATATCGCGATAAAATAATATGAAACTATCGTATATTTTACGTTTTGGCAATACCCATGTAAATCCAAACTGTGCACTATATACATAACCATACATATATTTTCATATTTCGATAGCGCATAACCCTCCAGCTCAAGAAACACAAAATTCGGGAAAAAAAGCACGCGCATGAATACAAATAGCCAAGCAAACCCCAGTTTTTTCCCCGGGAGAAAATGTAACGCGCTCGTCCCGATGATGAGAGCGACGAGATACGGAAAAAAAATACGCAGGGACAGATGCAAAAAAAAGGGTAGAGAGAGAGTCTTTTTTCGAAAATACGGAAGTCGTCGATATCGTCTCCGGCTGACGAAGTCTCATCGAAAGCGAAGCTCAAAATAGGGTCGTCTCTGATGATACGAGAAACTGCGCGCACCGTATACGCGTGTATTTTCCGCAAGCGTCGACTTTAACGAGTCGAGGATCGATATATAGGAATCCTTTCTTTGTGCCTTTTTCGAGATCTCGTCCTCCCGTAGTTTTCTTGTTTCCGCATGCGCCCAAAGTAATCGAGATTTTACTCGAGCTTGTTAAACGACTGTGCACTGGCAATGGCGTTTTATAAATAATGGGGGGAAAAACTGCTTCTTCCGACGAGTACACTGTTTTACTCGGTTGCCAGATGCAATTGGAAATAGTGGTTCGAACGCCTGTATTTATAATGTGACAGTGGAAATTTAAACAATGTCCTGTAATACGTCAATCAGAATTGTATTGTGGCTTTCTGTAGAATGAAATGTAGTTCAATTTAAGTAAGTGTCACGTCAATAATTGGTTCGGTAGTTTCTCATAGCGTAAATGAATTGTGAAATGTCCAGATTGTTTAGATTAAGTGCACTGCGACAATATGCAAGTGCTGCGGACAAATAAATTTAGTTTTCACATTAATTTCTGCATTTAATTGGTACTGATAAAACGATAACAGTGCTTCTATCTGGGAAAATTATAGCCCCTAATCGTATTTAATCTCTATTAGCTTAAAGAATCAGAGCGAATGATGTTCAAGCAAATTATTCATGATAATCTTTTGATCGACATAAAATTAAAACACTTTTAATATTCATCCGTCATAAAGACACTCGTATAATGACAATTAAATAAGCAAATATAATTTACTGGGATTATATTGTAGTACGTGTAATATAATTTGACGTTCAAGGATAATAATCATGTGTACAATAATACAAAAATTAAAAGCTAGTCAGTCTGAATAAGCTTATGTTACATTTCGTTCACTACAAACCTGCCCTGTTAATCCCCAGCAGATAAAATTAAATTTATCAAAAACACGCGAGATGTATCCAATCATTGTACCATCTCGTAACTTGAGCAGGTCAATTCCATCGTGGCAAAGTCGAAGCAGAAAGCAAGTCGACGAAAGAGAGAACGGAGAAAAAACAAAGGAACTCCGGCAAGTATAACAAATGACGGTACGAGGGCCTGGATATATACAAATGAAAGAGCACCGGAGAAAGATATGTATTTATACTCACAGCTGAGAGCCTCGTCGTCGCATGCGCATGTCCTCGTCGGGCAGAACTATCTGGTCGACTTCCTGGGCGGGCGAGGCATCGAGATTGATCATCTTCTCGTCGTCGCCGGCATTGGCCATCTCGTAAGGCAGGACCGGCTTCGTCGCCCGGAACGACGGACGTCGGGAGTTCGAGGCTGCCGCCGCTGCCGCCGCTGCTTGCCTGTCGGCTTCCGACTCCCGGCCACCTGCGTGACAAGTGGCAACAACACACGATGACACTTTTCTCTTTTTTTCTTCTTGTGTGTGTGTGTGTGTGTGTGTCTGTGTACTTGCGGGGAACGGAGGATGATTGATGGAGTTGGTGAATGGATGGGTTTTGCGAGCTTTTTTTAATCAATGCCCGATGGAGAAATTTTGACTGCCCCTTGTGAAATTCAGATACTTTATAACTGTGTATTTGGCTACGCGAATGGTTAAATAGTAAAATAGTCTTCTACAGCAATATTTCAATGTATTTTTATGCTTTTTAAAAATAATTGTATAAACCTAGTATACTACCTTACCGTTAGTTGCAATGAACAAGCAGCCCATTGTACAATACAGTTAAAAAGTTAATAAACAATTCCGCAAGCATCAAATGCAAAATAATCGTCATTTGAACCTGTCAATACATCAATGAATACGCGCCCCAATAAATATACATATTAAAAGGGCAAATCCCCTGCCAGAATTCCGTTCATTCATAGAATTTTATCGAACAAAACCTTTATAATTGCAAAATTACGCAATCAATATTTCCACTTGTCTGCCTTTTCGCGCGCTGGCCGTCCAAACTCAACAGACCAGAGTTTACACATTAACAATCGCAGAATCTGCAAAGGCGAAGAGGGAGAGGAGAGAGAGAGAGAGAGAGATGCACAAACTTGAATCACATACACAATTAAGTCGAAGTCAGTCATTAAAGAAGCTACGAACCCAGATCCCATCGATTTCGCCTCAATTGTCAGACTCTCTCTCCCTCTTCCTCTCTCTCTCATCCTTGCCGAGGACCCGAGCAAAACATGGTATAATTGTATTGGGCGTACGAATCGCCGACACCAGTCGTCTCCTCGCCAAAGTTTTCATATCGTATCGAACTCTCTATCTCTCTCTCTCTCTCTTCTATCGTACACACATACACACACAAACACACATCTCCATCTATGCACATCCGAAACAAACTATATACACACATACACCACACAGACACACTCGAGTATGGGAGAGAGTTGGGTGAACGCGATGCGCCCGTCAAAGTTTGCGCTCGAGGCTACGGGAATTGCGCTGGGCTCTCGGCCCGACCAACACACGCATACACACATACACAGTTGCGATATACAAATTCATTGCTGCGCTCTCGTTTTACAGGGGTAGGGGGTAGGGGGTAAGGGGGACAGTGTACAGATCGAGGTGGCGAGGTTTTGAGTACGAACAAACTTGCCGCGCGAACGAGCCCGGATTTATTGTCGTTACGGGGGCCTGCACGTGAGATACTACACACCTCTTTGCCTAACGAGGTGGGGTAATCGATCGTGAAACTTTTCTGTCGGCCCGGCCCGCTTTCGGGCGCGGATCCGAGCGGGACAAAAAATAGAGAACCTGAGTTACGATCGAATCGCGGACGTGCAGGTCTGACTCTTTTTCCGTCGCGAGACTTGCACACGTAGTTGTTGTTGTTGTTGTTGTTGTTGTTGTTGGGTGATTTTGCGAGAGAGGCTATCCGTGCGGTGATTCGACGTCGCTAGACTGCAACTTGGTAGTGTATTCCATGGTAGGGATTGACCTGATTGGTCATTTCTTCGAGTGTTTTAAAGCGTTTTCCAGTGTTATCGATTAATTGTACATTAAAGTAAGGGTAAAAATATAGGTTTCAAGTGCTTCCGAACAAGATTGTCGTAAAATTGTTTAATAGCCTTCTAAAATTTTATTTCCCACTTATTTACATGTTGGTTACCTATTAGTGACAACTTTTCCCACTACAATTATAGACTTTTCATTATTCAATATTGTAGTGGCAGTAATGAACCTGTTCATCGAACACTAAAGTAGAGCTAACATTCAACAATTGAGAGTCAAAAATATCGCTTTAATATTGCTGTAGCAGACTATCGCTAATATTCGTACAAAATTCATGGATAACCGAAGAAGCATTTAATCAAATATAATATACTCGTAATGCGTGGAGTTGCACGAACCTTGCGCAGATATAGAAGCCCGATGCTGAGATGGAACTATAGCCGCAAGTCCACCAGCTCCACCGGCCGAGTAGACGTCGTAGGCGGAGGCGCGTCTCGCTAGCTGCACCGGTAGTCCGAGGCCAGGCTCGGCGGCTCCGCTATGGCTGGCCGCGTGGCTCGAGCTCGTCGACGTCATGGCCGCCGTCTTGATCTCGTCGTCGTACGAGTGTTGGCGCGTCACCCGGGACTTGCGGCGCACGGTGCCGCCAGTCCGACGCGAGCGATGCCTGCGCTCCTCTTCCTCGTCCATCACGTCACTGTTATCTTGGTCTGTTATGGTCAAAACATATTTCTGCTCAACTTTCACTCTTACTATTAGGAGTGGCTTATAGTTCTAGCTCATATGCATTTGTTTGTGAATCAATAATTTATCGATGATGTACAAGTTGATTTTAGGAAATTCTTCAGTTGTATCGACAAAAATAGTTTTTTTAATACATTAGTGCAGAACAGGGAACAATATCTGTACATTGTAAAGATAGAATTTCTATCTTCCGTGCATTAATATTTTATCTGAATTATGTGGTACTGCAAAAGTCGATAATATTACAGGATTGAAAAAAACATTATTAATTCACGTACAACAGAAAAAGAGTTTGCAACTTTTTTTTTCTCCTGCATACATGTAAATGGATCGAACACTTTCTCGATGGAATTAATTAAATACGAAGCGGATTATTAAAAAAAAAGTCGATTGAGTCCTGCATGCACGAACGCGTCTGTCCCAATCGCGTTTTAATTAAAAGACCTGAATTCGCTAATCATCGGTACTCCATTACATTGAAAATCCAACGAAATTATCGAGCAATTGTAAAATAGTTTTATTTAAAGCTGATGTTAAATTAGTATAGCATAGTTTTAAAACTTCACTGTTTTTAGAATGCTGGACTTTCTCCAATTTTCCTCAATTCAAAACAACGTTTGAGTAATTTGCTTTTAACAATTAACGTATCAATGATTTAAAATAATAATATTACTTTACTTTTCGAAGCTTTTAAATGAGACAACCTTTTAAAAACATTGGATACAGTTCTAGTATATTATAAATACACGCGTATTGGGTTTAAATTCTATATTTTTTTTTGTTTGTAAGAATATCCGTGATACACGAACGAAATTAATTGGAATACGACAAATCAACTTTTACGAGAAAATAGTTTCACCTGCGTATAAATGCAATAGCAACGATATAAAACTCGGAACGCTTATCCGTATATATACGTCGAGAGCAGCGCGTGCTCCGATATAGAACTGCGAATTTTATTTCCTTCCCTAAAAGCCGAAGCGGCGGCGGCGGCGGCAGCACGCGGTATATTGCGACGAAGAGAGAAATAAAAGAGAGCTAAAAAAGTCAAGAACTAAAACAATGGCGCGCAGCCCAAATTGTCGTATATCGCCGCCGTCCCCGATGTAAAAGGTGGAGCGCGCGCGCGCGATAATAAACGAAACGGAATCACGTACTGCAAAATTCTGGGCTTGCGAGCGCGATTTCGAGTATATTTTTCAATCGGATGTCGATTTCAATTGCCGCTCCCCGCCGAAAGAGAGAGCGCGAATTTTCTTTAATAAAGTGCATCCGCCGGAGCGTATAGCGACACGTCGCGTTCGATCGCGAGAACGAAATAAACCCGTTGAGCTGGGTGATGACAAAAAAAAGTGTGTCTGAGAGAGAGAGAGAGAGAGAAAGAAATCTACAACGAGAAATTATAACGACCGTTTTACATGCAAAGTGCAGGGAATATAAAAAGCGCGCGACGCCCGCGGATGCGGAAAGACGCGGATGAAAAATCACCGCTCGAGATGCAAACAATGGATGACACGACGCTGCTTGCGCGAGCGCGCGGGACGGATTCTTCGATGTATTCTTCAGGTGGCGTGGCAAGAAAATTGCGGCGAAAGTGCATGATAATTAAATCGTTTGCGAGAATATCTAAAAAAAAAGAAAACGAGTATTACCGATGGTACGGTAATCAATATGCCGCGAGAATAATTTATTTTAAATTGAATATTCATTTTTAAAACTGCTTATTTATCGCGAACATTATCGCAAAATATTGAATTGCAAATAACGCGTATCGTTGGATGGACGGAAGGAAATTTCTTTTAACTTTTGCGGTTCTACGAAATTCAATTGATGCAGGAATTTAAAAATCATGATATATATATTGCACGTGTTCGTTTACGGATATAGCGTTACAACGACTCTCTACCCGTACTTTATTTTTGTAATACCAGCTCGAATCAGCGAAAAATATATAAAATCCGATACCTTTGGTGTTTTTTCTATACAAAACAACCGACATGGAATATCCTTACCCCCAATAAAATGTACGGCGTTAAAATCGTATACTCCGAATCGTGCTTTTTAGAGCCGCGTGCAGCGATTTCGTCGCACCGAATCGAAGGTTTTCACGAGGGCCGTTCAAAGTTGCACGCCCGCTGTACACAAGATACGCCTGCATAAAATTGCGGAATATAAACAAAAAGGAAGAACGGGGGAAATCGAATTGTAAATGTATAACATTTTCATGCGTATATACATGGAATTGAAGTTATCGTTGTTGTAATAATTATTGGAGTTATTTCACGAGTGTTACCGATAAACAAAGTTAAGATTTTATTATAAGTTGTGAGAAGTTTCATTTTACAGCACAACAAAAATTTCTGTTCCGACATTATCTCTGACGATAAGGATTACTTTATGCTGACGCTTTTTAAATCGATTCGATGATGTACAATGCTAAAGAAAAATATACAAGCTGCCGCAGGAGCTACGTCATCGCAAATAGACCCATTCTATCGAGAATATTTTTTTAATAACACGTCCATCGGATTTCAGATCTTTCGATGTCTATAACATATTTCTACGTTGAAAATTTTCGATTCCATGTTGCGCAGCGGAATTAAATTCGATATTGCTTAGACCGCGAATCGAATGTCTTGGTGTATCTATGCTGCTCGAACTAGAAATGAATTATTGCCGAAGACCTGACCCACTTAGAAATCGCATTAAATCCGACGGCATTGCTACAGAAACGTAAAGCTACGTAAAGCTCATTGAGCTGATTTTATTGTCGGTGACCCGACACACGATCAGATATCCTACTCGCAGAACATAAAACTTACGTGTACCCACATCTCGTTATCCGACACAGTACACCACGAATCGCAAAGTCAACTAACGGATAGAAACTCTACTCCGTAGCCATTAACCTGCCATAAAACATTGAAAAAAGAAAAAGGTAAAGGAAAAAGTTTCGACTCACCCGGCATCTTTCCGCCTCGTTGTGGACTGGATCCCCTCTGACGATCGCCACCACCTCCTCCGCCACCTCCTCCGCCACCTCCTCCTCCTCGATCCCGATCGCGCTGCTGTTCCTGATGACGATCGGGGGATCCGCTTCTGGACTTGCTGCGCCACTCCCAGTCGTCGCTTCGATGCTCCCCTGCAACCTTTCGAAACTGCGAACGTTACGAGGAGGTTAGGGCTCTTAGGAACGACACAGCGACACAGGGGGGGCTTTGTGAGGACGGTACGATCCAGGCACAATCGTGTTATATATACATATCAAATGCGGGAGGTTTTGGGGGGATGTCGGCGGGTTATATAGACAGCGACACTGCTCGTGGTGGTGGTGATGCGTTTACACGTACACGTGTGCGGTCGGCCAACTTTATGACGTAACAATGATGAGAGCCACATCAGCCAAGGCGGGAGGAGGTGTGTGTGTGTGCGTGTTTTTTTATGATATATTGCGGACGGTTTGTTGTATATATCGCCTAAGTTGATGTATATATATAATGCGTGCTCTTGGTTATTTGTGCATGGAGTGAAATTTGGCGGATCTTGTGATGGTTGAAATTTCGAGTGTAAACACTTTTCAAAAAGTAAGCGCGAATAATTCTACCGGTAAATTTATCTCTACAAAAGACTATTAATTTTAAAACCAAATGCTAAATTTAATTCCGCAACATTTTGAAGAGTAATTTATTGCGAAGCATTTGGGGTATGTCCATTATGCACTTTAATAAAATAGCCAGGGTAATGCACGAAACTTGCATCGTCACTTAGAATTATGAAAAG
Source organism: Megastigmus dorsalis (assembly GCA_900490025.1). NCBI lineage: Eukaryota > Metazoa > Arthropoda > Insecta > Hymenoptera > Megastigmidae > Megastigmus > Megastigmus dorsalis. Next base: position 84,845 of record UELU01146891.1, on the reverse strand, counting down.
ACATTTAATTAAAAATAAATTTAGCATCTTTACTTTAAATGACCGAGTTGATTGTTTCCTAGACTTTAATGCATTGAAGTAGAAACGGACGAGTTCAGAAAGGCTGATTTTAAATAAAATATTCACCATCTATCCTTCCAGTATGGGTGTCAATTTTTTTTAAATGTTTTTTATTCCACCTCGAGGGCATTCTTTCAAAAAATCCAACATTTTTTGTTCCTTTCATTAAAAAAAGTATATCAATGGAAATACGTTTACGAATCATTAAATATTTTTTATAATTTGAAAGCTCAAATCTTATCTTCTTATGATTTCAACAAAAATAAACTCGTTCAAAAAGTTTTAATCGATATTTTGGAAACTATTTTATCGGATGAGAAAATTAAAATAATTGGAGTTTAAATTACTCTTTAATAATAATCTGATAAAAAAGAAACGCATTCGCTTTCGAACCATTTATTTGAAATCATAATTTAGTGCACTTTACACTTTGATAAAAGTTTTAAAAACCAGACTTTTAAAGTGTAAGTTGAAAGCTTATGTCGTTGATTTTATCTTTAGACGATTACAAACAAAGAAACGTGGTGTTCTAAATATGTTCATATGTAAATAATCTTTGCCGTTACGAGGAATTGAATTTAGCATATTTTTAGCAATTTTTTTACTAAAGGAAAGGGGTGTATCGTGTTAAGTAAACATCGTGTCTATTAACAATTTTATGATTGAATTCATTATACTTTTATAGGTTCTGTTGTAGCGTGTATATATACAGTATGACGTCGACGGTGAAAAATATGGTATATTCTATTTACAACGGTATAGTTATACATTATTTAGCAACCATTCTTATGGCTTATAAAATGTAAATACGCTATAAATTTTATAAAAATAAAAAATACTATAAAATAAAATATTGCTGTCTAATTAAAATTTTCTAATATACAACTTACAACCCACTGAAACTCCATTAATTAAATTAATAAAGATGCATTAGTATTTATAGAAGAAAGATTTCTTTTTATTTAATCGTATATTTTATTACCTATTTGGATAAGGTCAATCACAACAATTTCCTTCTTCTAATTCTGTTTTCTATGAATTACAGATTCATACTCATCGATCTACACATATTACCTGCGTCTATACCCTCAATATTTATACTAAAAAAGCCATTATATAATCAAAGACATTTACTATGAAAAATACACAAGTTCTTAAAGATAAATGCCCCGCATACCTTCACCCTCTTCTGCTCCGCACCGTTCTAGAAAACATTTTCATTCTTATTCTCCAGAGCAAAAGTATGAGGGAGAGAGACAGAGAAAATCCCAGCCCTCCCGCGATGATTAAGAAGGCAAAAACAAAACGGTATAAGTCGGTCGTGCGCATTAAACAGGCCGTGTCATCCCTCGCCCGCATACCAAATCACACTGGCAAAAGCCAAGAGGACGAGAGAAAATTCAAAGTCGCCAAGCGTAAAGAAGGACAGGGACTTCGGAGATGAGGGCTGAAATTTGTTATATCTCGCGGTCGCAGCCGAGCGCTTGCAGCTCCACGGGCGATAAACCCCACCGGGCGGAATTAGCGCGAGTCACAGCCTCTAAGTACACGCTCGCACCGTGTGCCGCGTCTATGTATTTACGAGACTGCCGCGCATTGTGTGTTATGTTATATGCGGGGTATCGCACTCGACTACTCGACGCGTGTATATATATTTCAGCGGTGGTGAAAAAGAAGGATACAAAGGATTACTGGATGAGACGAGAGGCGATTCCTGATTTTCCGGGAATTTTCATTTCGCCGTTAACGACGGGAATGGAAGGTACTAGGATCTGACTTATTACATGAAAAGCCGAATTTTCTACTTTATAATTGAATTCCTTGTATTTGCTTTATTATATTTAGTAAAACCGTACCTACATGTTTGTTTTTGAATCATAATATTATAGATATTATTAGTTAAAATAACATCTAATTCACATTTTCTATTAATTAAAATGTAATATATGTATGACAAAATTAATTGATAATTTTAATTGAGATATTTTGGTTTCCTAATATAATGCATCGATTGGAATAAAGTAATTTAAAAAGTGTGTCTTGAAAATAAGAAGTAATATGTTTAATTTTAAATCAATAACGAAGCGTAAAATCGAACTTTAACAGAATGCATACATAAATGATGGACATGTTAAACGTGCTCTAATTGAAGTGACTTGCAGCTTCGTTTACCGATGAATTTATAGCTACAGAATTGCAAAGATAATGAAATCGGAGCCAAATTCAATATCTAATAATGTTGCATTTGGAGAGGATGAAAATGGCACCCCTACTTGCTTAAATAGCTCTTGTAAAAGCAGATTGAAAATAATTCTTATATTTTACATACAAATATTAAAATAAGAAAATTCTCCGTCGAAATATATTACTTTTTATAATTCTATTTTATAATATGCAAAACGTAAATTTTATTATTTTTTTAAAACATAAAAAACCGGTTACACCTTGTACATCTATCATGAACAATAGCTTCAATGTAATCAAATTTTTATGGCACGCTTGTCTTGTGCTGGATAACATCATTGTCCATCCGTACATCATACAGATAATAGCTTGTGGGAAGAATGAAAATATAAAACGGTCATTGTCAGATTTATACAATATTATGAGTTTACGGCTAAATTTTGGAACTCATTACATCAAATATAAAAATGAATAAGCGAACATTTTATTGTAATGGAAAGAAAACAGAGATCACTTTATTCTATAAATTGGAAACCAAAATATCTTTCTCTGAAATAGGATTTATATAAATTTATGTTGTATTAAGATTGACAGAATATTCTTTGTGCAACTTAGTAATATAAGTTTCATTAAAAAAAAAGTATATCCAATAACCGATTTCAATTTTACTCAGAAATGCGTACTCATTAGTACTAAAGATGAAAAAAAAAAACGAAAACCTCATACAATGGTAAAACGATTCACAGGGATAAATCTCTTTAACCGATTAACGTTTTTATGACCTCAAATTGACGTCAGCATGATATAGTTTACTTTATCTATAAATTGCAGTATTTTTAACTTTTAACTTTTAGTTATTAAAATTGATGATCCTTTATACACACAATCTGTTTTCTTTTTACGCCAATAAAATAAAGTTTCCCTAATTTAATTATAAAATGAGATATATTGAAAAAACCCGCAAAAATGAATATTTTTCAATCATGAGAAAATTACATCTCAATTCTAACAAGGTTTTAAATATGATATTTTTTTTATTTATCATTCCTGCGCAGGAATTATACAGGAAGCCCGTGTATTTTGTACAAATTAACTCGTCTTTATGTGTAAAAGAGTTAAAGAAAAATAAACATACTCGTGATGTTTGTCATGGGTTATTCTTATTTGTATTACTGGCAGTTTAAATTTTTTTAAATATTGATTATAAAATACTTTAAAATATTCTGTGCGTTATCCCGATTTCTAACTAGCTCGATTACTGGATTCATCGTATAGAATACGGTGACAATTGCGAGTAATACTATCCATGAATACGTTTTCGCGATCACGTATAATTCGAGACTTCATATTTGGAATGACAATGCGCCAATTGGAAATTCAATTGAATTTTAAGACAGAATTGAAAAAAGAAAAGGGGAGTCGTTTATCTGCTTCTTATGATCAACTATAATGTAGAAGATTGGTAATTATCTGAATAAAATATTATTTTCATGCTAATGCTTTCTTTTTATTCCATTCAATTTATAATGGAATTATAATTAAAAAAGAATTATTTTAATTCATTAAATTAAGTCAAATTGATGTTATTATTCAATTTCAATGATGGTATGTCCAATTATTACGAACTTAATCCATTTTTTTAATAATACGTAAGTAGCTTATGTACTTCTAAATTGAAACTTTTTGATCAACGTTTTGTTTTTACCCTCCTAATTATTATTTCATCATACCATACTTACTATTATTAAATTATTATAAAAAAATATACAGTATTATTCTCCTTTATACTCATAATAATTATATTAATACTTATAATGATATTGATAAGAAATTATTTCGTAAATATTGGATTACACTTTTCCTGAGTTATTATTATTCTATCTAGCACATATCTGAAAACTTAAGTCTTTATAATAAAAATAGAAATTTATTTATTAAAAATTAAAGACTATTAAGCCATAAATTTTTTAAAACATAATTATCCACAGGTCATACATAAATCGAATGTTAATCATTAATATAAATTTCATGGCTTAATAAAAAACGGTCATTAGTAAATATGTACAGATTATATCGATTGTGATTGTGAAAGTAATTATATGTATATTCTTAGCACATCAATATTAGGATATATCAAGCAGCATTCGACCAGCAACGTGACTATGAGTTTCATTGCATAATACGGATGTGCAAGCTTTAAAGGCGGTGATTTCGTAATTCAGCGCGCACAAAACAATTTAAGCGAATCCATACTACTCCGATCGTCCGCGATGCGAAAAAAAAGTGAGAAAAAGCAGAAGAAGGAGTCCGCGCAAAGAATCGAGAATAAGGAAAAGTCCATTACTCAGGAATAACGCACGCGTAATTGACTCTAAACTCTTCCGCGATTGCTTCGCGCCAGAAGAAGGACGATAAAGAGATTTATGTATATCTTTTGCTTCATCGTCTGAAATAAAGTGCACACCGCGGAATGGGGAAATAAGCAGAGATCGCATCTGCAAATTGCTTTCTAGCCCGAACGACCCGCAAGGATTGCGTCCTTGCGCCGTTTCTTCGTCCGCGAGTATATATGGATTCACTTGCGTTTCGTCTCGCACCCGCGGGAAGCCGAGAGCAGTGCATATAACGACGAGTGAGTGTGAGTATATATATATACCGTGGATATAACTGCGCTTATGGGCTACGGACAACGTTGCACATCGCACAAATAGACAGACACACACACGTACACACACACACAGTCCAAAGTGCGCATGGCAACCAGATAATAAGCACGCATTCATGCTTCTTTATTCGCCGCTATTTAATAATTCTATTGATTTATTCTACGTGTACTTTGCATTTCTTTTATTAGACTTTATTTGGTATATAAATTTTCTTTAATATCTTGCTTAATAATATAAAAAGAGATTAAAGAGATTTAAGAAGAGAATGAAATTTTGAAGATAAAAGATAGAAGGTAGAGAAATTTAATAGAGACTGTGTTATGTTATCTAGAATACTTACAATAATATATCCAATATTATAATATCCAATTATTAGGAAAAAATCTACTTGAATAAATTTGATTAAATAATGACAATTTACGTAATAATCATTTTGAACGCATCTGTGTAAGATGTGAAAACGTAAACATTTCCGCATGTTACAATGTACAATTGCTGAAATGCCAACTTCATACGTTTCCACAGTCATACAAAGTATCAACAGAAAAAAAGAAATTATCTCTTCAGCCGTCAGCTCGCATACCAAATATCGCATACGTAAGCGCACCAATTGCGATAAAGATAAGCAAGTAGCAAGGATAATCCAATAACGTACCTTCTCGAGGTCCTTAAGACTGGCTGGCGACACATCCGAGTGTCGTCTAAGATCCGGAGTTCTCGGAGGCACAAGACCAGCACCAAGCGCACAGTCTGGTCCCATCCTTTGCGGGGCGAGACGCACATCGCTGTGACGTCTCACGAGACCTTCCAACATCGGCACATCGAGTGAACCTTCGGTGGACTCGCTGCTAATGACTGGCGTGTCTCGCGGTGCCAGTTTTCGCCGACAGACACTGCAGCGCCACGTCGTCTGAAATGGTTAACCATAGGATCTCTTCATTTTCATTTTTAACGCTAAGATCGAAAGACTATGAGTAGGTCTGCTGGTGTGTCATTTGAAAATGAATTGGTTTGACTTTGAATGACACCTGGCGAGTACAATATGCTGCTTTGAGAAAAAATACATTTGTGTATTGGAAATTTATTTGTGGCCAGTACTTGTAGATCTTGTAGCGATTTTAAACTCGAAAATCGTATTTCCGAACACATGGATTCGAATTCGTATATTTCACTTTAAAAATTTGCTTGCTGTCTAACTAATTTATCTACTTAACCCAGAGACGCCGGAAAAACATTTATGGCTTTAAAAAAAGTTGAAGGAAAAAAAATTTCATTATATTATTCGCACATTCTTCCCTGGTGTCCGATTTTGCGGCGTCACGCCCACAAAACCAGTTCATTTAACGCCGTGTTTCACCCTGTAATTCTCCCCACGGACTTTATACCCGTGCGCTCTCCCAAAATCCCTCGTCCTTTTTGTGGACGCTCGCAAATTTTCAAGGATTCTACTTGTCTCGCTTAATTCACAAATCTTCGTAGAATCATACGTCGGACGGGCTTATCCTACTTCAATGTAAAAAATAAGATTTTATACACTTTATCTCCTGTTAAGATTATAATTTCATGTATTCTATTATTACTATTCACTCTATTATTTATTATTTAAATTCGAAAGATGCAAAAAAAATTAAATTCGTATATTAAACACACTTTACAAGTTCATAAATGCCAATATCGCATAATTTTCCACCAACCGAAACAGGTAAAATTTTCGTTAACTATATATAGATAGAGTATGCATATCGTATTCGATCAGTCGCGATTGCTCTTGATGATTATAGCACGCTTCAGATTATAAGAGACCGCATTCAAAAGTGACTTGCTAAACAATAGGGTACAGTTCGCAAATTCTGAAATGAAATATTTACTTTAATTATTTCAGCTTCGATCAGATGATTATATGAATATAGAACTCGAAGTTTATTGCACGTTATACTAGCAATCAAGATTTTTATTATTTTTCTGTACTCATATTTATAATATCCAGTTACATTTAGTCAGTGAAATAGAACAAGCATTTAATAACTTAAAGTATTTAATTCATAACATTTTTAAAATTTAAATACATTCTTTATTTCAGAAAAACAGTGATGCGATCTATGTTAACCAAATCGCTTTTGAATACAGTCCCTTGTAATCTGAAACATGTTATAATCACCCGAACCAGCTGACTGATTGAATACGATATGCATAGTTGAGTTGCGTATGATGTAGATACTATCTATGTTCCGGACGGTGGCAGAATTTACGATATCCGTGTCGACAGTATGCTTTACAGATTTTAAATTGCAAATTTTTGTTATTTGATTTTTCCCAAAATTGACGACCCAGCGATTATACGGTGATAAATTACAAAATGTGCATTTCAATTTGCGGAGTTTCAAAATAAATTCTAGTAATATTGTCTCGAAAAACTTTTAGCACCATCGCATAACTTCCACCTCGAAAAAGGAAAAATAATATGCTATAGCTTTAACTAATATTTCACTCCACTTTGCATATATCAATTCTGTAATTAACCGGTAAAGTTGAGAAAACATTTGTAAATACGCGCTCCAATTTTATCCTCCATCCCAACTTGTTCATAGAGTCTTCAATCCACCTTCTCATATTTACAATTTTAGCTTTTCCATATGAAAGGCCGAAACTCCGCGGTATAAAACTTTACAGCAATCAATTTTCATTTACCGCCCTCCTATAACCCCGAAAAAAAAGCAAGGAATTAAATAAAAAAAATATATATATATCCATCGATCGAGCAATCAACATTTATTTTTAACCGAAGGCAGAGAAAGACAGGAAAAACCGAAAGCGGAAGAGAGAGATTTTAATCGCACTTCTTTCTGGTCGGATTAAGCTAAAATTGAAGCAATCCATATATTCTTAAACTCGTTCTATTTCCTGCACGTCTCGCTTCTTCTTCTCAGGGTATATACTTTTTCCACTGGTATATCCCAGGCCCTCCAACTTCTTCGGCTATACGCTCTTGTTTTTCTCGCGCACTCGGCGCGCATTTATTTGCGTGTCCCAACGCAATTCCCACAATCTCTCTGTGTGTATATAGCCCAACTCTCCGTTATATTCCACTCGCGTGCTACGGGGCGTTCGCCTTCAATTTTTTCCTCGCCCTTCTTCTTCTCGCCACGACTGTATACCACTACTTGCGCTCGCGCTTCCCCCGCGATTACGTCTGACGCCTCTTTTTTTCCCGGCGTTCGCCCCGCCATTTGTCAAGCGAGCCGAAGCAAGAATTCTTCCGGCCAACGTTTCTGGAATTTTAATCGGGGCAGCGAGTAAGCCGTGCCGCCGCCGCCGCCGCCGCCGACGCTTGCACTCGCGCCCCGATATTTCTTTTGTTTGCCATTAAGCCGAAGAAAGGGAGGCTACTCTTTTGAAACATCGAAATCGCGAGAATGATGGATGGTAATGTTTAGACGTTGGGTTATTGATTGTGCGGCTTCGTGCAATTTTAAAGCGACGTGATCCAATCTTTTGGATTGAGAGATTGTTTACTTGCATTGAGTTATTCTTCGTAAGTTTGGCAGTGGAATACCGATAAGTAGCAAAGAAACTGAATTGAAATTTTCGAGGATATTTTTTTTTTTAGGAAAGGCGTTTGACAATAAACTAGGATAATAAAATGTGATATGTACGAAATTCTAATTCGGTGTAAAAACTCCATTCCAGAGAATTCCTCAGTGTTTCGGAATGCACTACTCGCGCGCATCTCTTGGCATTGCCCTTATATACACCCGAACTGGAGCTGCTGGGAAGGTGAGGCAGTCGATATAGTTTTGCGAGTGCAGTCCCGAACGGATAAGTAACGCAATTTGGCCTTGCATTTTTCCAGGGGCGCATAAAAATTCACGAAATAAGGGATGAAAAGTAGGAAAGACGTCGTGCGAGGCTCCTACGCGGCAACGAAGCGAACAAGCTGTTCGTTTTAGCGCGGAACTTCGTTTCTGCACATCGTCCCCCCCTTTCCCCCGTGCGATATACAAATTGAAAGGAAAGCTGACAAGAGCTCGGGAGGAGCGAGGATGCGAGAATGGAAATGCGTGCGAGAAGAGAGTATAGGGGGAGGAAGGAAGAGAAAAATATTGGCGCTCGCGTACGAAGGGAAAACAATGATTTATACTCTTCGTCTGGGGGCAATCGCGTTGGAATCGAGTGACAGGCCATCTTTCTGATTTATATACGGGCATTTACGTGAATTTTCAGCTAAAATTTATTGTTATTGATGATGCGCATAGCCGAATGAATACAAATTAATGGTATATACGTTTCAACGAGTGTTGGAAGTGCCAAAAATTAGCGACTTTTTATTGCCGTTGTGGTACAAAGTTCAATTTTATCGACTGCTTAAATTTAGGTAAATTATTTGTAATCTAATAATATTTGAACGAGAGTAATAAAGCGCCAATTATCAAAATAACTTTCTCTTGCGAGATTTTGACAAAGAAAAGCTGTTACGATAAGCTATGAAACCAAATAGTGGCACATATATATATATTATACCTCGGGTATAAACCTCTAATGAAAATAGAGTAAGCTTTGTAATAATTTTGATAATAAAAGTACTTGAGTATGCAAATGGAATGAACCGCGTATAGATGTTCTTTATGAAACGCTTAATATACATATAAGCTCGAATATATAACGGGACTAAAAAGCATTGATCGCTACATTTTATTTAAAAACACAAGGCCTAATTTAGTTACTGTTTAAAAATTATTTTTTAATGAATTGAGAGTTTATATATTAAATCCAATAGAAATGTGAACGGCATTTATCAAATATTGGTTCTGATAAAGAAAATTCTCCAATTTACGTGATATGCAAATTCTTGTATTCTCCACAAATGCGTAAATTAAGCTCCGAGTCGATATTTTAATAATGGCCGTCTAAATGAACTTTTCGTAAACTCGAGTGAATCATGCTTTTACTTCGAAACAACGCTTGATAAATCAAGAAAATTTAGTTTCGGGTGTAAATCAAGTTATTTCATCGATGCGCAATAAATTACTTGACCTCTCGGAGGTACATATTCGGCATCGGGTATATACTTCATTATAAAGTAGAACGTATATAAAGCAATAATCGTCCACAATACCGAGTACATATAAAAAGCAGAGAATAATGCACTGAAATAATAATATTTCCTACATTTTATTTTTACGCGCTCTTTACATTGTAAACGAATCGATGGCCGAGCAAAAGCTCTATAAGAAACTGCTTATCACGTCCGAAGCGTCCACGCCTCGCGACTAACTTTATCCGTGGCAGGGCCGTATCATTAGATTCAATCGCGTCTCGGTATACACGCACCGATAGAACCACCCAGTCCACCGCGAGCCAATTTGTATTTCTCCTCGGCTTCGTCGCGCAAACGAAGCTGACATTGTACGCGTATAACGGACATCCGGCCTCTTGAAAAATTCTCAATGCGCGGTATGTATGTATAGGAGACCAGGGAAATAAAACGAGAGAGGAAGAGTCGACGAACTATATAGGACCGTCGGTGCATGTGTGCGCGGCGTGGAAATTGTTTGCTCGTACTCCGCGGCTGAGCCCCCGCTCGTTATTGCCGTTAGACGATATTTGCATTGCTTTATACGTGCAGGAATATCTTCTGGCACTGCCTTTTACCCTCTATATACTTTTTCTCATACCGCATTCTGTGCTGCGGTCGCCCGTATATGCTGCTCTCCGTGTTTTTCATTGGACTGTCTGGAAATCGGATTTTTTGTTTTTCTATTTTATTTCCTCGGCGTTGAAAGAGATGCCTGATGTCAAGATTCAACTGATTCATGTTAAATATGAACACAAAATTAATATTTAGAATTGAATTGATTTTCAGCTGTTACAGCCATTATATATTTGGTAAAGATAAAAATTATTATTATATATTTAGATAGAATAAAAGGCTTTTAATTAAAAGTCAATAATTGGATATTTCGCTTCTATAAGCTATTTGAAATAAACCAAATTTTTATTTTATAATCCTTTGATTCTAGAAAATACAATTTTAACTATTCATATCAGTTTATTTTATTAAACAATTGAATTTTCTGAATCAAAATAAAAAGTATAAATTGATTACAGTCATAATTTTGAAGGCACTCTAAAATTTATGCAAAGCTGGTGTGGAAACCTGCATATATAATATGCAAGCCTAGAGCCAAGCTGAACTTCAAGACATATATATCGGCGGAGCGTCACTACCGCGTGATTTTCTCGACGCTTTTTATGAAAAACCGAGTTAGAACCATTTATTCGCCATATACTTTCTACCATCGGAAATTTCGCAGTTAGAAAAGAATCTTTAGCAATGGTGACGGTTATTTTAGAAAAGAAAATAAATTTATATTTAGAGTAAAAAAATTGAAATTCTATCGGCCAAATATCTGTTTTCAAGACGTTCGAGATTTCTATATTTTCAATAACAATTGTGTATCCATCGATTCTTTATAAAATTCGTTTCTTAAAGTTTGTATGAATTATTATTAAATAGAATAGCTTTTTCGTTTTAGGATCAAAACAAATTCCGAATGAAAGGAAAGGTTTAGCATTGCTTTTCAAAGAAATCAGTAATTCCTTTATCTCGTGAAATCCTCCTATTTCAACAAGATTTCTTACTTGCGAATTAAATGAAACTAAATGCGCACAGGGAAAGTATGGTCGTAATAAACGTATACAATTAAAAGCATTATCTGACTAAAGTACGAAGTTCTCCATCCCATATATTCAATTCATTTAAATTAAAAAGTGCTCGTTACTAGCTTCTTTAGAGATACCGTGGCGAACAATAATATAATAATTTATTTAAAATAACATTTTCCTATTTAAAACCTGCTCTTATCCAACTTATTCAACAAAAATCTGCAAACACATCTAAAGAAAATATGTGATATCAATATCGTTGAAAAAGTTTAATAATATGTTCAACTCCAATGTTTATCGTATCATAATTAATGTTAGTTAAATATACATATAACTATGTGCTATATCTTATACAACACATATTTTACATGCATATTTGCCTTCCAAGATATTATTTATCTGGAATTCGACAAATATACGGTAGCTTTTGAGAACCAGTTTTGCATCCAAGGATTATAATTTTCATAATAGAAAATTTCCCGGATTCATAAATTGAAATTCCTCTTCATGTCGATAATATTATTCATGGAAAAAGTTATATCCACAGTCATTATGCCAAACCTTGCAGTAAATAAATGTTTAGTCATTCATTTCAGACCAACCCATATTTCAAATGCAGTCGAGTAAGACCAGCGAATTAAAGAAATGAAAGAAATCGAAGACGCGTAAAAAGCTGAAAAACCAAAAAGAAAAAACCAAAAAAAAACATCTCCAGAGCGCGTTTATAGGTTGATTTTGAAGGTACTCACGGGATCATCCGAGTCCGCGGTGGTCGAGTACGAGGCGCAGTCCTCGCAGACCTTGCGTTGACAGCCATGGCACGTACGCGAAATATCCTCGGGCTTAATGGACTTTATACACACCCTGCAGGCAGCCGCGCGATTCGCCGCCTTCTCCTGCTCCGTCTTCCTGCAAAGTGTTGAAAAAAGAAGGATTGAAGGCGTCGCTTTTTGATACTTGCGACGCTGTGTAGCCTCGAGACGCGGTGTAGGCCACGAGCGAAGGTTACGCCTAGCCACTTTACGAAATATGAGTGGTAAACTCCCAGTCCAAGAGGCAATTTAACTTGCGACGCGGCTGACATAGTGTACCGCAAAATTTACAATGTAACGTTGCTAAGCGCTGATTTTCCTTGACGATACAACGGTATCCATTGCAAATTCAATATTTTACTTCGTGGCAGTGCAATAACAATGTATTTTCTGGCTTAAAGTTCGCAAGTTTGCCAATTATGTCGTACAGACCTGCTTTGATAATTTGTGTCTCGAGTTTTCCTACTGACGTAAATTTATAAATTCAAATCTGTATCTCCATTTGATATAATGTAACTGTGTACAATTAGCAATTCGCGCATCAGAATAACAAAAACCTACAAATCGCAATTCCACATCAGGGTTATACAATACCTGCCTTCGAGTGCACTCGGAACCAGTCTATTTACACGTAACACAAAAATGCACAACAGACGACACAGAGGCGGAAGTCCCTCGGCCGATTCGGATATTGCAATTGTCCCAGCACCAAGCAGGAATAAAAATGACTGAACAAAAGCAAAGCGACAAAAGTGAGATTGATCGGATGGTCGCGGGGTAGGGGCACATAGGGTATATATATATATATATACCTTTCCATGTTTCCAACACGAGACGGAGATAAAGAGAGAAAGGGGCAATCGACATGTGGTGGTATACGCGATCCCCAAGCGAGTAAAAATCCCATTGAGAGCTGCAGCCGCGGATGAATCAATCGGGTCGCACTCTCGTTTTAAACGAGCGGACACGCACCCGAACGCTATTAAAGTCAAATGTCACTCGCCGGATCCTATCGCTACTGCTGCTGCTGGCACCGCCGCTATTCGCGTAAAAGTCGGTGGTGGGGAAAAAGAAGGAGAGAAAAAGGAAAAATGATCTGGTGCAGGATCAAAGATAGCGGAGTACCGGGGGTGTGAAGCGTCTAATGATAGCTAATTAAAATATCGAGCTTTGACCCTCGCACTCATCATTATTGGATTGGATTGATGGAAAAATTGATAAATTGTTGAGTGGTGAATCGTAAAGTATGCAAAGCTAATTATTACTCTCTACATCTCTAAAAGAGTGACAAATTATGCGATTTTAAAACTTTGAAAGCGAAGTTTTCAATTTTTTAAGTGATTGTCGATCGTATAGATTTATGTATTTCAAATATGTAAAAAATTCACCACTAATAATTCATTCATACCTCAAAAGTCAATACTTTACTTTATTGTATCCAAACGTATATTAATTATACAGAGCTAAACGTTATAGCCATTTAACTTCCAATAAATCGATACTAATCTTATTCTGCTCATGACCAATGTCGATACCGTGGCGCTTTACCTAAAAACAATTAATCCATCGGTTTTTTTTTCCTCGGTACCGAGCCCCGAATATATACATATACGCACGACGCGATTAATTCCGCAGGTCCACGTACGAATACATTTGTTTTTCTCCGTTTGGTCGCAAGACAAAAATAACAATGGACGAGAATATAGGCGAAGAAAGGGGTGAGAGAGAGAGAGAGAGAGGCGGAAGTAAAGGAGAGCTCGTCATAGCGAGAGAAACAATGAAAGAGACCATGCGAGAGAAACCTGACGAGGTCGTACCACCGTCGAAAATAGTATCGACGTGACCCGATTAAGCCGAATCCTACACTCGGGAATTGCCTTTCAGATGCATAAATAACGTTCTATCCGAGCTCACGTGTGTGTGTGTGTATGTGTGTGTGTGTGTGTGTGCGGGAGCTTCTGTCGCCGAATCTCTCTGTCCACTTGATTCTCATTTTTTTTCGCCCATTCGTATCTTCACCTGCTATGTATTTTAATGTGGTCGTGCTCACTTTATTTTGGCGAAAGGTATTAGTCTTGGTCCCCGTTCTTGCTCTCTTTTACTTTATGCATCGGTCAGATATAAAGTGTAAATACTCTCTAAGAGAAGGATATTTATGCACTCTGATAAATTACGGGCTTTTTTAGAACAATAATTCTCGGGAGCGCGCACGAAAAATATATAAGTATAGTAGCTTGCGCACAATTTTAATTTTACGATAAATTCGAAGATAACGTGCACCGATAATATTCGTGATTCCATTTATTAACAATTATTCGTATGTACAAAAGATTTTATTGAATTTATTAGCGTCCAATTAAAATACACGGAGTAAATCTTTGCACAATAACGAATAAACAAATGTATAAATTATTGAAATAAAAAGCTCTTTCATCCTCATTGCTATACGCATTTATTATTCCGCGTACAAAGGATAAAACAGCGAGAAATGCCAAAATGAAACTCGATATCGCGGAATTACTGGACGGCTTTTGTTCGATATCGAAAGTCATGCGAAAGACGAATTAGAGAATCTTGTGTCTACATCGCGCGTTCGAATATATAAAACAACAACATCAAGCCGGCGCGTCGTACGCAATCTACTGAATTCACGAGAAGCTTCAGACGCTCGTATTTCATCCGAGCCTTAATTCTAAAGCAATCAACCCTTCAACCCCTCCCCCCTGCGTCCATTTAACTCACTCGATGTATATTGCGCTACACGAACCTGCATAAAAATCCAACAAACACGCCGTAAAAAGCGTATAATATTCAAAAAGAGCAAAAGCTTCTCAAAAGCATACATACACATGCACACGTGGTATCCCTCCACCCACCTATTAAGTCAAGGGTTAAAAACTATAAAAAAAAAAGTTCTTACTGCCGCACTGGCTCCGAGCGCTTTATTTTTCGTTCTCATGCATAATGGATGAATGCGCCCGCGCGGTACAGAGAGTCTACATATATATGTGTTGTTAAAGGTCGGACAAAGATGATGCGCTACCGTGTGGTCAAAGAGATGGCGCGGCCGAACGTGTCTAGTAATAAAAATCGCGACTTGAGAGTGAAATCCCATCCGCTCGTACTCTCTCTCACACACACACACACACACACACACACACATTGTATATCATTGAGATATCGTCGGAGTAATGTTCCGCGAGACACTTGTTTATTCTATTAAATTAAAAGTGCTTGGTTTTTTTTTCTTCTTTATTGCGAATTTTACCGGGTCACGGCGTGTGCTGCTGCAAGCATCCTCCCCGTGCCTTCCTTTTATTTTCTATGGATATAGTTGCGGGGATTCATTTTCGTTTTTTTTTTATAACTCTGAGTTAAATTTAATGTATAGGCTGCGTGTAAAAGTCGAGCGTGAGACTTTTAGTTTCAATTCTCTTCTGTGAAATTGTTTACATGATGTGTTACTAGCAATTTCGCTGTTATTAATCCATATAATTGTAATGAAATGTTTCAAGTAAATGTCTTGTTCTTTACAGAATTCCATTACAGCTGTTTTAACAAAACTAGTGGTAAAGGTATGTATATGGTTAGACTTACGCTTTGGGCGGCTCGATCACTGGCGTAGGCTCCTTGGGCTGGATATTATCCACAGGTGTGACTTTCGCCGGGGCCAACTTCGTCACTGAAACACGAGAAGTGCAAAAAAACACGTTGAAATGAATTTTGAAACACTATTTGTAATAGGGTGAATTGCGTGCGAATATAAGTATAACGAAACAAATCAATATAACGACTCAAAGTGTGGTATACCGAGCGGAGATGGAAGATGAAGAGTGAAAGGGAGAGTACAAGAGAAAGTCAAGCCTCTTCACTAGTCCCGGATGCGCATTTTATCTGCGCCTAGTTCAATGACGAAATCGATTATGAAGAACCTGCATTTGCCCCTCTTGCCTTCACCCATTTAAAGTTTCTTCCCTCTTGCATTTTGCTTAGAACAAAGCTTGCAAGAGCTACAAGTATAAATTTTTGAAGTAGCATAATTGAGAATATTAATTATTTACAATTTCCAGTACGGAAATTAATTTTGTAGAGTGTACAACTCTTAAAAAATGTGTATCTACTATGTGCATACATTACATCCTCCTAGTATGGAATTTTATAATTCTCAAAAAATGTTAAACCCATTGCAAAATTTAAGTACGAAGTTAATTGTATTCGTCTAAAAATCAAAATTAATTTTAACACCAATCAATGCCAATGATCCACGATTTCGAGGCGATATATTCTGGCTGCACTTGTCGCAAAACAAATGCGTTTATCTAAAGTATCCAAAAGGGATGAAGTGAGTTTTTGCCAGTAGGTCCGTGACGGCAGTGCGATGAAAATATCTTTGTGCATTCTCGGGAGGGCGAAAAGACTGCCGCGCAAAAGCCGATTGAAATATGTCGCGAAGTCGTGACTTACATTTGTCGCCGCACGACACCGAGAGAGAAACCGGAGCTAGAGACTCTGTATATATATACCTATACTCACGACTCAGCGCCGCCGGTCTAAAGAAAAAGTGCGGTAGATTTTGTCATTATTAATTGCCTTCCACCGTTCTACGTTTTCTCTCCTCTCTGCGTTTTCGATCCAATTTCTTTTTATTACATCTGTCGGCCACTTTAATTCCCCTTTATCTAGTTTCCCATTTCTTCGGCTACTCTTTTTAAGTTTCTTCTTCTTCTTTTCTTTTTTTTTTCCGTCGAATCGCGGCAATTTATCGCGAACCATATTTAGCCCTGGTATAAGCGAAAAAAAGTTATATCGTAGATATTGCATCGGTGCAATTTACTTGTTAGGTAAAAATAACGTAGAATCGATCGTTAAGGAATTTAAGATCAAAATTGATTTTTATTTTCTTCTTTGTATTTATTACAAAAGGCGTAGGAGATTTAACAACGTTTAAACTTTGTTGAGCTACGTAGCTGTGTATAAGCGGCACCGCAAAAGTGTAGAATTATGCGAAATGAATGTGTTAAGCTGCGAAACGATGTTGGGATAATTGCGGAACGGTTGTGGAATAAGCGCCAAGTAGTTATGAAAAAAAGAAAAGCCTACGTGGGAAATGAGCTTGGAGTGAGTGTGACGAAACGGTAAGCGATTTTTTCCACATCATGTTTGCGATACTTCTTGTATTTTATATTTTTTTTTTCAATTGTTGTTAACTGGTCTCGCATTATACAACAATGTTACAGAAATGTATATAAATAATTTTAATTATCTGAATTAATTTAAAATTAACGCTCTTCATTTTAATTAATTTTTCGACCAAATACTATTTCATATTATATACGAATCAGTAATCCTATTAAGGAAAGACAATAATATTGTAGAACAAAAACGAAAAGGAAAAGAAGAGTCAAAGGCAAAATAGGAAAAGGGAACGTCGGAAGGAGATTGATGTCTTTCCCTTTCTCGAGTATTATATAAAAATATCATGAAAACATAGATAATACTTTCAGAAAAGAAAATATTTATTCAAACTCATTAAATACGTTTAAAAAGATTTAATAATAACTGTTAAACTATTAATTTTGTTTACAGAATTTCGTAAAACAAATTTTTTGTACAAAGCCATGGCAACAAAAACCTGTTCCCGCTCTGCGAAATACTTTTTGTCAAAAATAATTATTACAAAAATTCGCGGAGTTTCATATTTTTAGATCTCTAAAAAATATCTTTGACATAGCTTCTTTTGAGCTCCCATTACAATCCACGTGCAAGTGGAAAAAACAAGGCAAATCGATATGCATCCTAACAAAAGCAATGTGATACACGCTCGCTGATACAAAGGCAATCTCCCTTTCTTTCTCTCTCTTTCTCTGCCGTTCGCTCTCTCACTCTCTCTTTTTTGTGCATCATCCGTCAGTCTTGGAAAAACAATGGTGCCAACGGATACACACAAGAGCTCCAAAAAGTGTGTAACAACAGAGGGAGAGAGAGAGAGAGAGAGAGAACAGGAGAAAGGAAAAAGGAAGTAAGCGTGCAGTATAGACGAAAAGCCGAAGAGAACGAAAGGTATTCCAGGTGGAGAAAGACCGAGGCAAAATTTAACGGTAGTAGAGAATTCGAATTCCTTCGAATGTTTCGAAAAATACAATTAAATGTACAGTGGAAAAGTAAACGATTCTGTAAAATGTTAAATTAAATTGAGTAAATATATAAAATTGTAAACTATCGCGTATGCTAATTAAAACACAGTGAAAAAACACGTAAAAAGTGCCCTACTGGCAATGTAATTTTAATAAATTATATAAATTTTATATAAATTTTTCTACAAAATATAAAAAAATTCATCATGTTTATATTTGAACCGGTACTTCATTTTCTTTAAATAAAAAGTTCATATTATTGTGGAGGCATTTTATTCGCATTCTCTTTTTATTTCAAAATTAAAATACGCTACGAATACATTCCCAACTGTACGATAAGTATACATTCATTCGTGACTTGTAAACACTCATCCATAAAACTAAAAAGATAACAAAAATAACTCTGCCCCCGTCCCCGTTCATTTGCAGCGACAAATTCCATTCGATAACATCGCCCAATGGCAGCTCTAGCCTATAGCGCACAAAATCGAGCCCCCCATACACGCTCTCTCCGCACTGTTAAAATCGCGCATCCTCGTCAGCTATTCGCAACAGTCTTCTCCGCACACTCGTCCACACTGCACATACCCAAAAGAGGGACACGTATAAAGCATTGTCGAATTGAAATGGTGCATGGCGGCGTGCCTGCCTATGCTAATGGCTGAATCGGCGCCTCTCTCGGCATCACTTTCAATCGTGCGCGCGCTCTTCGTCCTCGCTCACACATGCATACGATACATACCAAAACGAGAGAGTAGTAGAGCAAATTATTCTATTCTGGCCGTGCGTCGCCGAATAACCGTAAAGTGGATCCAGATCCATTGTTAACAGCCCTATTTGCTGTCAAGGTGACGCCTGAGTAGTAGCAGGGCTTAATGGGATTTGAGATATAGACGGATCTGTGGATATACTTTTGGAATTCTATGTTACAAGCTGCTCGATACGAGAATGCTTTCAGAACCAATTTTGGGATGAACCAGTTTACAATTGTAACAAGTGTAAAAACGATCCGGTATGATTGCAATCATTGCAAAAGTCGATGGTGATTGTACTTGCTTACGAGCGGAAAGGCGACATCTAGCGGAACGTTTAGCAGCACGGTACGTTTAGTATATAATAGAAACTACAGATTTTAGACAGTGGCAGTAACGGAGTATGTATGATTGTTGGTTAAATCAATAATTTAAGGGGTGGCTTCATTAGGCGACGCATCGCATTGTCACTAGCGAATTCATACAATGAGACGTACTGCGAGCGTGACTGGATAAATTAGGTTACCGAGTATATGAGCAATTTTATTGCATAAACGTACTATTGAATGAATTGGATAAACGCTCATTTGAATTTATTGAGTTATTAAATATCCATATAATTGTGGTAGAACGAGCCTGGGTGTGCTACTTTCTCGTGCTCGAGTTTCCACACCTATGCAACACTCGCAGCGGTTCTTCGCTTTATCCCGAGATCGGATTATGGCTGTAGCGATTAGTGGAGAGCGTCCGACCGCATCGGGACCTCCACTACTTACTCGCTCCTCGCCACTGTCGCGGCTCGTTCTGCAAATTATTATGCGCTTAAGTTGACGAAACTGCAGTCTAAGCCGATTATTTTTGCTTCGTCGGCGATGACATTTCGCCTCTTACGGCTAACGAATTTACTGCTTCGCTATACTCATTGGAGATCCTGTTACTATTATTACTACGTTAGAGTGTTAATTGTATTGCGACGTAAAAAGTCTTTATAATTTTTCTTTTTCATACTCCGTGCATAAAGTTCAATTTCACACATGCATAGGTATAAAAAAGCCGTCTTTTATCCACATTGTATCAAATAATACTATACGCAGCACGTGTTCTCAGGTTATCTAAACTCGCGTGAAAGACGAAGAAAAAACATGTATTTTTCAATCAAAAACTTCATCTCGTTATTATGTCGATATAAAACCATTCTCATTCCTGTAAAAAAAGCAGCGCAATAAACAGGTCCACGAGGCAATAATTCAATTTCATTATATACCATTTGATTTGCTAGTCGGCCGTATCGGAAATAACTCGAAGATCGAAAAAAAAATTAACAAGCACTCGTTACCTTTTAGCGGCGTTATAGAGCTTTCGAGTTCCAACCGTAAGGTGGAATTAAAAGAAATAAACGGAATATACTAGTGCCCGGCCAGTATAATTCATCGTTTCGTGGCAGCTGCATTTTATTTGCGCAACAAGCGCACTCGAAATATTGTCGTACGGCGTTCGAGTGTGCCAATTGATTCGGAGCGTATGATTAGCGAAACGTATGCACTGCAAGAGTGTTTCGCCTCGATGATTGTTCTTCGCTCGTCTCTGTTAATTGTTTTTCGTTTGGCTTAACCCTTTACCGACACAATTGCACTTTTTGAGAACACTGACTTTGAGTGAATGAAAAACTATGAAAGCGATGGAATTTTTTCATGCAAATTCATACCCCCACTATTTTCGAGGGTGCTCTTTCAGATTCCGGCGACAGAATGTTCAAATTTTTCCAATTTAAAAAAAAAATTCATTTTTAATTGAAAAAACGCTGTTTTTCTTGTATTATTTTTTTTTTCAATCAAAATTTTCGATTAGTTCTGATATGCGAGAACAGCTAAATTCTTCACAGACCGTGCATTTTTTACCTAACCTTTCTAATGGTACCCATAGGATTTTCAAATTCAAGATGGCGGACTCAAAACGGCGGCCTAAGACCGGTGAAAAATTGGAAATTCCAAAAAAAAACCGTATTTTTTACCTATTACTTGTAATTTTGTTAATATATATGACGCAAATCAATAGTATAAAATGTAATCTACCACATTTAATGATATTATAATAAATAAACAACCATTAATTGCCGTACCTTCCCAAAAATACGATTTTTTCACTAATTTTTATCCCAAATTCTGTTCTCGAACGACTTGGGAAGTCTTTTAACCAATACTGCTATGTATGTATATAATATTAGCTTTATGTACATGTATGTATAAATGTATACATATATGTGCATATATATGTATGTATACGTGTGTGTGTATTTACATCACATGAAACATCTTTAGCCATCGTTTATTTTAACAATGTTGCTCGATTCTTACCGCGTGGAAGTAGATGTTTGCATAGAAGCTTGCTTTTTATTTTTTTGTTTTTTTTTCTTTGTTTTTATTGTTTTAATTTTTTTTTAATTAGTTTTATACTTTTTAAATTTAGTGTGTTTTACCTAAACAGATCTTACAAAAGTATACTTCACCGTTCGAAAACAGAATTTGGGATAAAATTGGGATAAAATGCGTTTTTTTCAATTAAAATTAAAAATTTTTTTGGAAAATGGAAAAATTTGAAAGTGTTGTCGCCGGAATCTGAAAGAGCACCCTTGAAAATAGTGTGGTATAAATTTTCATGAAAAAATTCCATCGTTTTCATAGTTTTTCATTCACTTAATTAAAGTCAGTGTTTTCAAAAAGTGCAATTGTGACGTTAAAGAGTTAATGAAAAATTCCAGAGGATCACACATGCTCTTATCTATCGACCATTGTGCACTTCTGCCTTTGAATTGTGCGCTTAATTCTCTTAAATCCATAAAGAAGAATTAAATTGTGAAGTCCTACAGATGTATTGATGCATTTACTTTATTTCGGAGAATGAAAATGAGAGTCGTTATCTATAAAGCTAAGTAAATTCTCTTGTTTAATTACCGCTTGATTCATTTTGTTAAGTAATCCCAAAGTCAAAATTCAGGTAATTTTGATTTTCGACTTGTATATATATATATATATACGTGACTGTATATCATTTAGTCATTGTGTCCGCTGCACACTGCTTTTACAGAGAATCCTACTCAGAGCTCTTGAAAGCTTTCCCTCTCCCTCAGCTCGTTATACATATATATCCCTCTCTCTCTATTCTTGATGCTGCATTTGAAAGCCGGCTGTGAGATGCTCCGAAAGCGTTTAGTAAAACAAATCAGCCGCGTTCCTTCGCCTCGAGAGCCCGAATCCATTTGTGGACAACTCCCCCGCTAGTTGTGGTCGATATCTAGAGGATACATATATACGTATGTGTGTATGTGAGTGTGAATGCATGTTTGAGGGAGTATGCCCGAGTGCTTGTGAATGCTCGCAGAATATTGAGTCAAAACTTCGGCAAAATTTCAAGGATAAAATGTGGATGGAATAAAATGGTAAATTATATAATAAGTAGTAAAATATGAGGATGACCTTCTTATTTATGTTATAAAACCCAAAGGATACATTCATTTGATGACTATCTACATCGTTTGAGAAGATGAGAAAACTTATTTATGAGCTTCATTTTAATTTATTTCAGTACGGGATGGAAACTTGTTTATTTATCCATCAATACTTTGTTCCTCAATCTATATTTCCAAAAAATAAATAATGAACTCAAAACTTTCTTCTTCTATTTAAATTAACGAAACTTTCCTCCTAATTTCCTTAGATTCTAATCATGTATCGACCCAAACCATCCGTAGCGCGAATAAAAACTACCCGAAAGAAAAACCCCAGCCAAACTCAATATATTGGATCACTCTAAAACTTCAATCCCGCCGGCCATATTTTTTTTCTAAATCCAATTCGCAATCACATATTTCGTTCCCGGGCACACGACGTACACCGACTCCACGTATACAGCGACCACAGCAAAAATCCCAGCCTCGAACTTCCATACGTGTCGTGTTAGCCTCCAACATCTTGGCATACACGCGACCACGAATTTATCGGTGCCCGATATAATACGTGACTAAAAGAAAATCATTACAAACGTCAATTTCAATTTCCATCCGCGATTGATGAGCTTTTAGGAATTCAATGATTCGCCGCGACTATAAGTTTGCCCCTTTTTAAAAGCTCCGCTCGGTATTATTGACCGGTGTGCGCAGGGTCAATCTCAAGAAAAGAGAGAAAAAAATGTGGGGAAAACGGGATTCCGTACGCTCGCTCTCCCTCCTTTTGCTGCAAGAGAGCAAGAGAGAGAGAGAGTGCAAGTCGATCAAGGCTGACCCGAGCGCGCGCCAGGACATATATAAGGACTATCCGTGAGAGCAACAAATGGCTCTGCGAACTCATGGACGTAATAGAAATGGAGGCACTTTTTTCAATTTTCTCTCGAGATATTCTTCCATTCGTATTTCCCCAGCTGCATTCCCGGTCTTTTTTTTATACATCTCCTTTTTAAAAAAAAAACGCACGCTTTTAATACGACTGGATAAATAGATTAGTAATGCGCAGTTGAAAGAACAGCAGAGTTTGAAACATTTGCGTAATGGATGCAATGTAGAACCTTATCATCGTTTTTGCATCCCTTGGCTATAAACAATGAATAAAGCGAAGGTATTCAAATATTTTATCTATATGTATTTAATATCCAATTTGGTTAGCTAAAATATTCTAAATTGACTACTCATAAAACAAAAAGTTTTCGGGAGTTATGTCTGAATAAGCGAAATTTTATAAGCCGGCAAGTCGCCCTAATACATGCGCTGCAGCTCCTGATAAACGAAATATTCGAAAGAGAGTAAAGATGTAGTTTTGATAGCAGATTCGCTGTACAACTCAGTACTTAAACCCACTAAAGTAGCTGAAGAGAAGGTAGAGCGATCCTGTATTTGAGAAGCTATAACAAAACAATCGCTACCAAGAACATAACCAATCAAAGAAAATAAAAGAGTTTACGACGAAATTAGTTCGGAATGATGCCCCGAAACGATATAACGAGGAAGGTATACACGTGCCTCTCCATTCAGTTCTTATAGATCTCTCCACTTACTCGCCAATCCTCTCTCTCTCTCTCTCTCTCTGTCTCTCCTCCTCCTCCTCCTCCTCCTTTCTTTTTATTTCCATCCTCCAGTCGTTTGATTTCGAAATGAATAGCACCGAGGTCGGATCGATTTCTATGCTTATATATTACAGAGCCGCAAGGCATTCGACGCATTCTTCAGACAGTTTCTGCGGAACAGGAGCCGCTTTTTATTCCCCCCCCCCTCCCTATCCCCTTTCTCTCCCTCCTTGAATTAACGAACAAAAGCTCATCGCCGTGTAACGCATACACAACAAATAATACAAGATAGAGTCTCTGCGCGCGAGTGCATGTATGTATGTTCATGCTTGTGCAATGTGTGCATTCCAATTGGGTCAATTCAAAACTTCTCGCAAACATATGATTGCAAAGCTTCTTTTCTCCTTTAGCTTTGCGTGTTTGTATTTCCTATTCTTTTCAGAAATCGCGCAATGCCGAAATACGATACGGAATTTTTATTTGCCAAACATGAAATGTGGTAGGGACAAAATATTGAATGAAGAAAGTTTAGGAAGCACGGCTTGACTTTGCGCAATGCAATTTCTTGAGACTTAAAAGACGCACTTTTATGAATTTGCTACTACAAGCTTAGAGTTGTCACAATAATGTAATAACAATAATTAATTATTACTCTATCATATCTATAACTACCTAGAAACTAAACTTTGGAAAAAACTTAACTTATCTTAAAAAACTTAACTCAAAAAGTAGAAAAAAACCGTCCGATTAAAAAAGTAGAAACTTAGCCAAGAATACGAAAACTCGACTTGGCAACATCGATAGAGGAATTGCAGCATGATTGACGCTTATCTATATAAAGTACAATACAAACATGAAATAACATTACGTAAATTGATACTGAAACAAGTTTTTTACAATAACAAAAATTACTTTTCAACTTATTACACATCCGTGATTACTTTTCGCGCACGCTTATTTTCCTTCTCACACGATATATACTCGTACGAAAAACCGAACTTCTCGCATAGTATTTCAAAAAAATTGTTCTAGCACAGCGAAAACGACTGAGTAACATAAAGTCAGGTGTGCACCAATCAAAATCGCCACATCTCCCCCTACCATAGGATAGCGGACATTACGTATCCTTCGCGGTCCCGCAGACACGTTTAATTGAACAAACAGGGAGCCGAGGACGCGCGGCGTATATACGCGTAGCGGCGGTCACCTAATGCTCGCGCAAGCTGTTTGCAACCGACAAACACGTGAGCTGTGTATCTCTCTCCGTGGCTTGCCGACCGATGCGCAGTTCGTAGACGAGACCCGCGAGGCAAACATTCGCCATTCATCGCGATCCAGATCTTACCAGCGTTTTTTTTTTTTTTTTTCATGTGATTATACTCATTGCGACACTCGGCTATTTCTCTTCTCATACAATTGATCTGATCTGTGTTATTTAGTTGTAGTGCACAGTAGCAAGAATACAAAAATTATTGTAAAAAGTTTGAACAAAGGCTGTTTTCTAAGATGCAGTTCCTGTAGAAATTAATATAATACAGCTAATAATTGCAATAACTTTCGAAAGCAAACCAACTGCGCCCACGTTTCCGATTTTACTTTTAACAATACTTTTTCCGCATAAAAAGATAAAAAGGATCAGCTGGGACAGTATTAATATCGTAGAGCCCAAGAACGATTTTCTAAAAAAAAAGACGTGTATAGCAGCCACGCGATCCATTTTTTATCCTCTCCACGTGTGCTCTTCGACTGACGCCCTATTACTCTTACGCTCGCCTTCATAACTCGTCACGTGCGACACTTTTTCCATCCACGAAAATACTGATCTCTCGACGTTTCTACTTCCAGTAGTGTGGTATACATGATTTCATTCAAAAAAATTTTTATACGTCATCTTTCGCAGCCAATGGGTTAAGCTAAAAAAACGAATTTTATATGAAAGTTAAAAAAAAAATTCATCTCAATTAAATCAAACTTGCGGGGAATCGTTCGATTTTCGATAGCTCGCACGTTACAATCGCTATTATATTGTTTACACGCGCGATCTTTCAAATAAATTGGTAAAGGGCCTTTAAAGTTAAATGGACTTTTCCGATTTCAGCTATTTCCAGGCGTCTAAGCGCACATAGCCTTAAGTACATCGGTACACGTGTATATCACGTTTATACTAATGGTCACGTGGCCAGTGGCTTTGCTCGACAATTATTCTATATATCGGAAGGCCTCATTGTTGCGCGCGAAGCGTGTCCGCAGCAACTGACGGGATTATCCGATCATTATCTCCTTAATTAAACTTAGTTCTCACTCCTCTCTCTCTCTCTCTCTCTGCTCTGACTTGATGCTCGGGGCGAGTCTGTCTAGATGTAAGGTAACAGTAGTGGGAGTGAATTCGCGACCTCCGCTCTAATACAACCCAAATTGACGGTTAACAAGGAAAGCAAGTTTAAGTGCATTAAAGTCCGCGCATCCAATGCGATTACATAATGTTGTGCATTTTTAATTCAAACCCCATAATTGAATGAGCGCAGGCAGTTTCGCGTTCCTGTTGCGATGCTCTATTATATATTCTGTATAGTGTGTAGTGAAATGTTGCGCAATTTCCAGGTGGATGAGCCTGACTACTATACAAATTGAAAAAGAACACCAGAGAGATGGCTTGGCGATCTAATCAAAATCAATGTCTGCTCCGTCATTTTTTACGAATGAAAAATTAATTCAGTTTGGGCGAAACATAATAATTTGAATGGATCTAGAGCCGTAGGTTTTAAATTTTCATAGAAAGTTACCTATCCATTTCTACGTGAAAGTAATTTATTTATGCTATTTTCAAATAATACTATAGAGTTTTACAAAAATGAGTTTATATCAGGCCTGACTATAGCAACCTTGTTCCTCTTTTGAAAATTCTCCGTTACAATCTGTTACGGAAAAAAAAATAGTTTTCCATGAATCTTTAATAATCCTGCGCTCCCTCCAAGTTGTAATATTTCATTAGCAATCACACTTTAAACGGCAGTAAAGTTAACGGGCACGTGCCTAAACGCCAGAACGAAGACATTAGAGTGATAAAAACAAGTATCGATAAAGAGATGCATTCAGCATTAGGATCTAGTCCCTGTCCCCTTTCAAACCCATAAATACACCTCTAAACGCAATCTCGGAATCTCCCGCAGCCAATCATGAATCGATTGCACATCTGTCTTCGTGTCTATAGACAGAGAAATAGTAAAAAAAAATATATATAGAGAGGAAGGTAGCGAAAAAAGGGAGAAAGAGAGGCGATCGGACGCAAGACGATTCGATAAAGAAATAAAAGAGATGCGGATGCCGAGGGGGGAGGGTGAAACGCGGGATCGGCAGAAGAAGAGGAAGAAAAAAAAATAAGGGAAAAGGGTGGGGCTTCCCCCCGTGTAGGCTTCTGACATATTTCCCAATTTAGATGTTATCCGCGAGAGAGCGGCAAGCTTCGCGCCACCCAAGAACAAGATCCACTCGACTAACCTAAATTGCTCCATGACACCCTTAATCTTATCTCTCTCGCTCTTTGCGGCTCTCCGACTCTCTGACTACCTTTTCCCGCCAGCTTTTGCTTTCTCTCTCTCTCTCTCTCTCTCCCCCTCTCTCGCTCGCTACCCTAGCCCTTATTTATGCGCCTCCTCGTCTCTGGTTTGCGCCCTTACACTCGCGCATACCTGTATAATTGTGATCCTGCGCGAGAAGCAGAGTTATAAATATTTTTTGGCAAAATATATCCTTTGAGGATGAATATTTAATTTGGATGTACAATGAATATCAGTGAGTTTCATTAGAAGTAGGATATTGCGATGAAACTAAGCGTGAATAGTACGTCTAGGTATATACGCTATCCGATAGTACCCAGAACTAATCTACTGCTTGCACATATCTGCGCTATACTAGTTTACTCTAATGAAATCTTCTTTTACACTTCTTCTTGTAGGTCCATTACCTTATATCTCTAAAACTGAGACTTCGGACTTTATTAAATAACCATTTTTCCAAGAATATATGTTTCACTTTTTCACAAAATTAAAGAAACGTTGGATTTACTTTATAAATAAGTAATTGATATTCAAAAATCGTTTATTCGATTATTCCATAAAAATTCAATTCAGAACTTCAGATTTGAATTTAAATATATGTTTTTAAAATCAATTATTTAACTTGAATGAAATGCACGTTATTTTTCTCAATATGATCGACATGATAAACATGAAGAAAACATGTTAAAAAAATCTTGTGGAATATTTTTAAATTTCAATAAATGCAAAAAAACTGAGATACGATATAAAAATTTGGATACCGAGATATTTACTATTTTTAGCATAAATAAAGACTTACAAAAAGTTTCCGCATTTCAATTTTACGCCACTCACTTCAAACAATTGAACATAAATCAATTCAACCTTTATTGATATTTATTATTGAATAATTAATTACATAAGTGACTAAAATTATTTTGCTTCCTCAGAGAGGAAACTTTGTATCGGTGACAACATTTTTTGAAAATGCTTAATAACATTTTTTAAGACTTTTGGAATAAAAATTGAGTAGTTTTGAGAAATTTTTTTTCAAGTCTGTGTGTATGTATGTATGTATCAGTATCTCGAGAACGTATGTACCGATTTCAAAGTATAAATATTTGCTTTACTCGGTTTATTTGGCACATGATGCTGGAAAAATAAATTTTAAGATTCATTAATTCTCTTTTGTTTTATTTCAGAAAATTACTTTTTGACTTTTAGTTTTTTAACTTTTTTGTTAAGAAAAGTTTAATGTTTAATAAACTTATAATATCCGTTAAAAAGAGCAGTAAATTACCTACAATTTGACATATTATTTTTTGAAATTGCTTGCATCGTTCTTTTGTTATTTCGTAAAATGACATTTTTTGAAACTATTTTTGTAACTTGAGAATTTCTTTATTAATCATTATGAAATTTTATTCAATTTTATAGATTATCGTTAACATGAATCTGTTAAATTTTCAGGAATTAATATTTTTTTAAATTTTTTGAGAAATTAGTTTGTGTCTTTCTGTGTTTAAGAGAAAATAAAAAGAAAAATTCGACTGCACTGTTTAAGAAATATGCATTTGCACGATATGACTAAATTTCTCATCAAAGATTTTAATCACCTCGCGCAGTCAACGAATAAAATACTATTTTCATCATTAGTCTTCACAATTCATTACTTACTAACAAAATCTGTCTACATAGACTCGCCATTTTTAACGATTAACCTTGACTCCCAATCGAAAAGAACCGTCCAAATTAAAAAATATAATTGCGTACTTTAAACGCGTCTCGCCTTTCAGACATGCAGACTCTATATTCCTTATATATTTCCTTCTTTATCCGATATCGCGATGTTACGGAATTCAGTTCAGCTTTCCGCGCCACATGCTGCTTATAATTCTTGCAAATTCGTTTAATTAGTAGAGAATGAGCGCGAGCAGAAAAGTTCCATATTCCCTTCTCCTCTCTTCATTCACGCTTCATTCCCTTGGCTTCTCTCTTTCGCCCGATCCTATATATATATATATATGCAACATACTCCACTGCATTACATATATACGAACAGCGACTCGATGTGCCACTGAATTCAAATTTAGCCCGGAGGTATATATACTGGGAAATCGATCTCCCACAGGTTTATTTAAATTCAAACTCACTTTTTCATCTAGTCTTCTATACGTATCCTTTTCTCTCTCTCTCTCTCTCACTCTCTCTTCACACGTATACATGCGCAAACACGTGCACGCGCGTGCGCTTCGTTGATTCCTAATTCTGCGATTCTCGATATTTTTTTAGTCTTAGCCTTTACACATCTCCACTCGTTTTCAAATATGTACGAGTTAACTTTTTCATCAATTTATCTGTTTTTTTTTTGAATTTGCTAAATAACTACTCTGATAGTTCACTGCACGTTTCCTGGAAATATGGGTACAATTTAATAGTCAATTTACAGGAATAAGCATTCTTTAAACTATATAGATATTTTAATTGAATGCCGTCTCTGTGTAAAATCCGTGAACAAAAGCTCTTTAATGCAACAACACTTTAATGCGCAGGTACTCGCGAAGCTTTCAGCGATCGCATTTACGAGCAATTTTTCTTCTTTCTCGTCTTACACTACTATCGCGCGACATCTGTTTTATCTGATTTCATCTTGCACGAGCCTCGTTATCATTGCCTCGCCTTTGCGTTACATTATAACTAAAGACTTATCCTAGTTACATTATAACTAAGGACTTATCTATGTACATTCAATCTCTTTCCCATCCTCTCCTTATCTATATTCATCTTCGTTATTCGTTACTTCATCCTTTTGTCTCTGCTTTCTCATTATTAAAAAATACCCTTTTATTTAATTCAATTTCAAGTGCGCACTTCTTGTACAATTTTCAGATCCACTTTTTCATCTCAAAATCTTTAAGCTTCCAATTGCAAATATTAAATTAAATGCTTCGACCTCGAGTTCCTTAAGAGAGTGTTCTGTCTCTATGTTAACAATTAATCAGAAATTAATCAAATTTTGTACATAGTAAGCTAATATCGCTAAAAAGTTCATGTTAAAATTTCATGAAGCTACGTGAGACGAGAGATAAGTAATTGAATAATTGTTTTTGAGAAATTGAACTCGTCTTATGGGCAATTCGACATTTTATGACCTTGTCATAGTATCATACGCAGTAATAGTTGAGCAGATGTATCTGAAATTTTTTTAAATTGTTTATTAATGTACGCAAACATATGTAGGTTTCAAAAGTTCATGCATGACTTATGAGTCTGACAATAAATTCGTGCGTGCGTTTTTCTCCATGGGTGGAAGCAACTGCAAATCGTACAGCAGGCGAAACAAAAGCTACTTTCGCGAGGTACGATATTGCCAAGTCTAGTTTCTAACTGCACGAGTCAAGTGCGAGCTGATCAGTCGCTATTTTGACTAATGTTGTCGATAGATAGAACTTCCTTAAGCAACTCCATGCCAATCAAAATTATTGCTTTTTAAAAAACTAGCAGTTTTTCCTCGCCGTTCAAATATCATAATGTACAACTATATCTTCTACACGTGTAGCATTGAGGCTCAAGGAGTCATTTATACATACGTCCGCGCGACACATATACACCGAGGGCATAGTCTCCCCAAAGAACTCGAGATTCCAGAAGCGTCTCGTCGCGAGACGAACGTATCGGATTCTTGGAGTGACTCGCATCCGTAGAGGGTATGGCGGAATATTATTTCACCTTTATTGCTCGTCTTTTCCGCCGTCACAGCGATAGCGTCGTCGTCGTAGTCATCGTAGTCGTCGTCGTCGTCGCCGGGGCCGCGACCCAAACCCATACACCCTTGTGCTTTTAGGAACGTGATGAAAATGCCGAATCATCCCCCTCAGTTTTTCCCTTCCCCTCCCACACACAGCTACTTCGCCTGTGTATACGTGTAATATACGTACTCCGCCATTTTCTTCTCTACTACGTCTCCTTCATTTTGTCCTTAGCTCTCCGTTATGGCATGTAGGAGACATTCTATTTCATTTTACCGCGCATTTATGTACGTACCTATTTATAGGACACTTTTGTCGTCTCCGGAGTCTCGCGGGCACGGCTCTACTGTCCTTTTTAATAGCGAGACGCGGCGAAAAGTCGCAGTTTTGAAAGCAGTTATTTTATAGAAAGCGCGCGGCTACGCGGATTCAATTAAATGTTTGCTCGAGATTTTGCAAATTAAGCAGTTCAAGGTGGGCGGTGCGTATACTTTTTTTTCTTCATTTGTTTGCTACACTCATTAACTAATGCTCCGTGTGACCTTGAAAAAGTTAGCTGATTGTCACCTTGATTAGTAAGGTATGCACGCGCGCTTTTTCGTGCATTTCGACTATTCAATTACCGCTTTCTACAATTAATTTGTACGATACTTTTATAAAATACATTTTGTAACATTGACCTATATTTAAATATTTTAAAATATAGCTTATGTTTGGTGTTATTATAAATGGAAAGTTCAGTTGAAATGTCAAATAATGCCAAATGACTGAATTTATTTTATCTGAAAATTTAACTTAAGTTTATAATACTTCATCGAAATCGATTATTATAATTTTATAAAAAAAAAAATGATTTTAATAATTCTAGTAAATTTTGAATAACAGTAAATGTTAAAACTCATCTTGAGAATTCTATAAATTATTGCAGTATAATCAATTTTTATTCAGTCGATACCACATATGTATACACTCACCAGTCAAATTAAGAAATGTATCTTATTCGCCCTTTTCCGTAGCTAACTCATTTCGCAACAGCCCGTCTTCTCGCTATCAATCCCCGTTCAATTTTTGCTCTTCTTTTGCAAAAGGAGAGAGTAGAAGAACGTTGGCTTAATCTATGGGCGATCGCTCAAGCTCTTACACTCGAGCCCAGCTCTCTTTGCACGGACAAGTAATAGCACTCCAGCGAAGAAAAGGAAATCCAGAGAGAAAGAGAAGAGAGAGAGGGAAAGGCGAGAAGAAAGATAAAAGTGAAGTAGAGACTTAACGATGCACTCGTCTGTATATACATTGTTATTAAACGCATATGTAGGTGCGACGGTCAGATTTACCTACCTGTATACTCGAGATTCTACGTTTGCGCCTATTAGAGGGAAAGATTATATAGTGCGGTGGAAAAAAGAAGGGGCGTTTACACTGTCTATGTGTGCTGTGAAAAAAATAATGCGGTAGTGCCGTCTGAATGTGTATTATGTGTAATAATTTTAAGATTTGTATAGTCTCAAAATTGATTCCTATACAATAAATCAAAACATGTATAATTCAATTTAATAGGAATTGCGTAAGAATAAAAAATACTTTAAATCGGTATATAGATACAGTGAAAAAGCTTTATAGCAAATTAAATGAAATTGCTAATAAAATGTTATAATTCTTCGGGTGACAAAAGCACTTGAAAGTGATTGCGAAATATCTGAAAATCAATGCAAGGTACACGCATGGGGGAGTTTATCATCGCTGTTAAATTAAAAGTTGAGAAAAAAAGCACACGTTCGTGTACACCAAACGTATAGCCGCTGGCTGTTATTCTGCTAAAAATCGAATAAAAAAACATCAGCCGTGGCGCACCAATTCTTTTATGATGAAAGCTGCAGATTCGTAAATAAACAAACATTCGTGGGCGACATTAAAAGAGACCCCGTGAAAGCGACGATATATTCATTTAGCTTAATAAATTAGCGCGAAAATATCATTGAGGATGACTTTGCAATTGGCCTTTTACAACTCTGGCTAAATGTCCATTAGCATCGTCCTTTCGAATACGCCATTCGCTGCCATTAGGATTTCACTTTATTGACCAGTCTGGAACGTTCACTCTCTTGCAGCATGGATTATATTCCGCGATTGCATTGATTGTGTTTAAAGTACGATATATGGAATGATTAATATGGTAGACTGATGTTGCGGGCGAACTGTACTCACCATTGCTGGTGGCCGTCATGAAGTCCGTGCCGAATTGTTTGAGCTTGCTGAAGGCTCGACCGCCGTCCTCCGATGTGGCAGCGCTTGAACTTGCATCCGGCTGTTGGTTGACCATCTGCAATTTTAAGAAAAAAATTTATCAGTACTGAAATGTTTCCTCCAAGATCAAATCTGTTGTTTTCAGTAAAGTCGTATAAAATAGAATAAAAGAGCATTGAAAATTATTAAAATCCCCTAATTTACTACAAGAAGAAACCTCAGCCGCATTTGTACATCTGTGCTAAAAAGAAAAACAATAATAAGAAAGGTAAAATTTCAAATTTTGCTTATTATTTTAAGACTTCTATTAACGAAAAAACATATCAGCCGTAATAAACGATTCACGATTGCGCATTAATTCCTGCTCCAAATATAATTCTCCAGAACATCAAATACTCGCATTCCACCCTAAACCTACGTGCAAAAGATCACACATGTTCTCAGCTCTACAAGTCGTGCATCACATCCCCAGTCAGAATCGAGATTCCTCGGTAGAAGAGTATATCAGGAGCTAGCCAAAGGGGACAATGTGTGTGTGAGGGCGCGCGTGTCGATCTCGAGCTACAGAGAGAGAGAGAGAGAGAGAGAGAGAGAGGGGGGGAGAGAGATGGATGAAATGCTTCAAAAAGGTTCAAGGCCGCAGACTCTCCGGCTGCATGTGCATGCAGATATACATATACGCCTGTAACTCGTCCGTGCACCTTTGACAAAGCCAATCCCGTAATCAAGATGTAAATTACTGACCGCGTATGCCGACAATTTCCACGTATGTGTGCTTGGTGGGCAAGCGAGATGAAGGTATATATATGTGTATCCAGTTGGCGACTGAAGAAAGTGGGAGAATAGCCAGGCTGAAGATGAAGAGACAAAGGAATTTCTTTGTATCCGCTGCTCGGCTTTGATCGTCCGAGTGGTTGTTTTGCCGCGGAAAGTGCTTTCACCGGGATTAAATGTTTAGCCCAAAGAAGCACTTCGCTTCTCCTCCCTCTGTGGACAGACGTAACGGATAATTACAGAGCGACTACTCTCTGTCCAACGCTTATTGCACAGTCATAAAGAATTGTACTCGTTGATGAATAAATCTGCATTTTCTCGGCTGCCTTTGTTAACAGAGCAGCATATAAGAGAGGAAGAGGATCGAAACGTAATATTGCCATCGAATAGTGAAAAGACTTGCCAATTAACCTCTGATTTAATTCAAGATATTCCGCTTCCAGAGGCAGGTATAAAACCAGCCAGCAGTTCGTCATGTCGCAATGAAAACGGAGACCACGCAAGGTAGTAGTAGAGGCGATGCCGAGATGTCGGCGAATTCCAAGCAGCCTCCTTGATTTCGGATCCTTCGAATGCCGGCGCATGAATACAGCTGCTTAAGCCACGAGAATGCGCGCATATCATGGCCAATTAAACTGGCGCTGGTAGGTATCGCTTCTCTGGCTCTTGCGCCCGCGTTTATATACGTGCAGAGCGCGCGCGCGCGCCCGTAGCAGCTAACTCGGCTGCTGCAGCCATCCCCCGCTATTGCCGTCCCGCGATGTAAACGCGAGCTTCTATCAGTCAAGCCGAGACTGAAGATGTTTGACTATTCCTCGAGATTAATCACTGCTATTTACACGAGCCACCTTTTCAGCGTCTATCTCTATGCACAGTGACTTCGTGAGCTCGGAATTGGTGTAAAGGGTTGTACGGTGAATGGGAAATTTAACAATGGGCAAATTTGTTAGATTGTTGCTATCTCAGAGGATGGTGAAGCGTGTTAATCTGCAAATATATTGTGAGATTCGCTTGGATCAAAAGTCTCTTGGACTGTGCCAATCAGTTTTGCAAAGGTTGATAATGTTGTGTAAAAGCTGATTGAATTACACGTGTACGTGCTTCCGCTTGAAATTAGAAGGGTTGACTTACAAGAGAAAATGGAACCAATACTTAGTATACGTTTGGAATTCCTCGAAATGAAATTAAATAAGTAAATTGATATTGGATTTAATTTTTCAGTTCATTGATTTTGTATTTGTAAACAGACAACTGATTGTAAATGTAAAATTTACTGTATAGTTTGGCATATCTCCGTATGAAAGAATTTAATTGAATAATTTATTCAAGAACATTTAATAGAAATACAAAAATAAGTTTAATCCAACAGTCTTCTTATTTATCCGCACTTATACAATTTTCTCTTTTTCATCCTTGGTAGAAAATTAACGAGTTTGACTGGTCGACGTACAAATAAAATGGCAATGTTTTGTAGCTATTTGGTAAAGAATAAACTTTCAAATGTTCTACATGGCGCATTATACGTATGGTTCAGTGTTGAACTAGCTTTCAATTATATAGTGTCTAACTTTTATGTAGGCCCCAGAACCAGAGATAATAGTGAAAATTCAATATATTTTAAAAATATGGCTAAAAACTGGCTAGAAACTCCTTACCATGTCTACCAGGGATATTTAAAAAATAAAAACTTGATAAAATGTCGCTTAGTACAAAGTATATCCTTCGAGTAAACTAGTAAAAAAAAGAAGTTTATACAAAGTCGGCTTGAGCATCGAGGTGATAAAAATATGGATCCTCATCGTAAGGATATCCCACGCAGAATTCAGATGCACATCAAGAACATCCGATTCTCACCTCTTACACTTATACACTCTCAAAAGGATCCTTTTGTGTCGAAACACACCCAAGAGATCAAAGGAGAGAAGTACATTTCCAACGTAGAGATCACTCGGGAAACGGTGGATCGAAGACGCGCGGGGGCGGTACACGCGCACACGAGTTCCGCGAACGATGCGTGTGCGTAATATTATGGGCGCAGATAACGCGCAGAAAAGAAGGCAAGAGGAATAAGAAGCGGAGAGTGCCAGGCCATGGATAAGCGAGTTTATCTGTCAAGTTCGCTCGGCGAACAAAAAGAAAGCGTAGGAGCGAGAGGCTCGATACAACTTCAGCGCGGCGAGCTATACGAAGAGGTGGGAGTAAAAAAATTTTCGTAATCTCGACTTTCCCTTTGAATGGAGAGAAGATTCGCTCATTCATAAAAGTCGCCGCCGCGAAGAGCCAGGGCTCGTTGTTTTGCAAACGAACTAGTAGAGAGAGAGAGAGAGAGAGAGAGACGCCGCGCGTACCCGCATATCATGAATCCCAATGATGTAAGCGGGATGAAAAGAAAGTGAGCCGACTGTTCCTTTCTACTTTTCTTTTTTGTTTTGCTTTAATGAGATTTATCGAGGGAAGGCATGAATCTCTTTTTCATAAACCAATTCGCATTAGCGATGCTTATAACTTTTTCTTTGCTTGTTCTATAACGGTTCCTTTTGGTACATACCGTCTGAAAATTGTTTTTTGCTTCATTTTTCGTAGGCTTTAAGCTGATAAAAGGAGGACCCCAGAACTGGATCCCGTTAAAATTGCAAGGTAAACTTATACCATCACTTAGAATAAAAACCTTACTGATAATTAAAAAAAAAATGAGCCCGATTGTTTGGCGGTAAATGTTTGATTAAATGTCAAGTTGATTGTGCCCTATATGATTAATACATAGAAACAGAAAAAGATGAATGCTGCAAAACATTAATATTTTAACAATTTCTTTTAACTTTGGACATCGATTAAATAGGATTTTGTAATGCTCTCAGTAATGGTATAAGTTTTGTACGTTCACCCTAAACAATTTATTTGATTCCATGCTCGACAAGGTCCTCCTTCATCTCCCAAACTTACACTCGTGCATACTGTACGAAAAAAATTTATTCCAACATTTGAAAAAATCAGTTAGTTTGTTTGTCACAAATACGTATACATTAAATTTTATATTAATATTGATCAAAAAGAGATAGTTTCCGGAAAAAAAATCCAATATCGGTATTTAACTAATTGGAAAGTGCGACGTCACGCTTCGTGACATAATAAACGAATAGTAAAACTAAGCACACATAGGGGAGGCCTAAATAACGAAGAACAATATGGTCCAACATTTAATCTGAAACCTAATGATCAATGAGGATCATAAACTCGGCTCATTGTATATGCAAATAGACTAGAGCTTAAAATTAACATAAAAGCATCGCTGTGTTTCTCTCGAAAATTTTGTGTTTCTTGCAATAAATGTAATAATGCTTTAATTTACGTTATGTGCGCCTCTTCTCAGGCCGTGTGTACATACGCGTGTAATGTACTGTACTACGAGCAGCTGAATCGATTTTATACATCGAGTAAGCTTTGCTTTTTACGCGTTATAAAGGGTTGACAAATAACACTGTATTTTCATCCGAACTATATATATATATTTTCTAAGAAATTGATTATTATAATCTTAAGAAATTGTACGAATGGACTTGAACTTATGTTTATCCTCTCACTGGATCATTTATTCATATTATAAGGTTGTAAAAAGTACACATTGTTTATCTGTTAGGATATAGTTACATTTATAAATGGAATATACGAGAATTTCATTATTTTACATTCTGATGAAAACAGATACATACAATTTGCTGGTATATTGCAAATGACCCTTTTAACGACTGTATTAACCTCCTTCATTTTAATACAGTTGTAATAAATTATCATATAATAATAAATAATGATCATAAAGTATTAATAATTTTATTTTTAATCATTAAACATACATGCACTGAATGTGAAATTAATCGCAGAAAACTATAATGGCGACATATTGTTGTAACAAGTTTAATATTAAAAAAAATTAGCTTGATTGTAAACTACTCTAAAAATAATTGATTTTAACGTTTTTTCAAAGAACCAACAATTCTCATAAAATAATCAGCCAACGCTGTAAAAGAAATATGGAATAAACGAGCGCATACTAAATCCCATAATAAATTCCGCCATCATCCATAATTATAATACAGTTTTATGCGGCCATCGTATAGCGTCCTTGGGCGTATACGTAACGTGCGTGCACACGAATTTCAAAACTACACTACTCGCCGATGCAGGGCGTACATATATACACACATATATACATATATATATATACATATACGTACGCAGGCGCAATTACCATAAACGAGGTGAAATTTCACGCGTGTTCGCGCAAATCGTGTTTATCTCTTGCCACGCCCTTTGTAATATCATCTAGTTGGAAAATTTTAGCGGAAATCACGAATTATAGCTTCCTGCGCGCCCCACCAAGGTACATAAACCCCTGTCTCGGCCGAATTCAGTTCCTCTTGCTGCTACTACGTTTTCTATTTCGTGCATGTTACTTTGGAAAATAGCTCAAAATTTTGAGAACTCTAAACACGAATAAACTATAATGTACAATATGCGCTTATATCTTGAATATCTTGAATTATTGATGGTTATCGTAACGATATTT
This sequence comes from Megastigmus dorsalis, assembly GCA_900490025.1. Lineage (NCBI taxonomy): Eukaryota > Metazoa > Arthropoda > Insecta > Hymenoptera > Megastigmidae > Megastigmus > Megastigmus dorsalis. Next base: position 45,658 of record UELU01146891.1, on the reverse strand, counting down.
TTACTTTATATAAAAGCGATAAGCTTTTAAATAATTTAATTGCAGTAGAGAATGATAGAGGCATGAAAATCATCTGGTAAGTCCATAACAATTTGAAGTGAATTTGTCGGTTTCAAAACGCATCAATTGTGCCATGATATCTTTATATCCGATGAATTGGTCCGTTTTATAGAATGAATATCTCACTTTACAAGCTTAAAACAAATTGTGGTTAATTCATAGCTGGTACAATACCACAAATAAACATTGAATAGTTTAAAAATGCAGTGAAATAAATAAAATCGAATAAAAAATGGAAAAAAGAAAGAACTCTACATAACGATGAATAACCGCAATCAATTCAAAATAATGATAAAAAGAATTTTGAAATATGTATATGTACAAATCGCAGAATTTGTTTTTGATTTAAAAAAGTTTATTCCTTCTGTGTACAAATGATAACCAAAACATTTTTACTTAAATTATTTTCTGTAGAAACTGCTTATTGAAAACTTGAGATAGAACATTTTTTAACCGAGTCGACGACTCCTCATAGACAATTCTACATAAGGTTCTTCCTGAACGCACCGATGGTAAAACTTGTAATACAACCCTATTCTGGTAAGCACTATTAGAAGCTCAGAATATAGTAATTCTAAATTTCGGTAAAACACGTAAAAAAAAATGTTGTGTAAAATCAAATCAAATAAATTATGACGGTGACAAGAAATTCATTTACAATTTATCATTTACAGAGCACGGCAAAGTTTCCTGGCGAAAAGTCAGTACAGAGTGAGACAGAGAACGGAAGCAGAGGGGATTTAGGTCACACCGACGTCGCGTGCAAACGGACCGACGATATTTTATTGCCTTGTCGCCTTGGCTCCATCTCCCTCTCTCTCTTTCTCTCTCTCGCTCTCGCGCATGACGAAAACTTATATTCTCTGCGTATATATACACGGGACTACGGACGTTATACCGAAGCAGCTCCTGTTATGTATATACACGAAAGCCTCGCTGTCTAAAAAGAGAGAGAAAAGGATTCCGACTAAATCGCATAAGAGTCTGTATCTTCTTAGGTTGGCCGCAGCACGGAAAAAGTAAGGGGATATACATACACACACTGGAACGCGAGCAAGAGAGATAGAGTGAGTTACTCGAGAGATTTAGCAGCGGAGCGACTTTATGTAGTCGAGGACTGAGTGAGGTTCGACAGTCATAAACGACGTATGGGCCAGCGTTGAAGCTGCCGATGCAATCGACTTCCGCTTCGCGGCGATATTTCGCATCCCTTTTTTTTTGTCATTTATTTTTTGCTGCCTTCTCTCTCTCTCTCTCTCTCTCTCTCTCTCTCTTTCTCTCTCTTCTTTTTTATGGATTTCTAGGGAAAAAGGAACCCGTGAGAAAAGTGCGTTTTCGCGGAAAGCTTTGCCGATATGTATCGAGTTGTATGGCTTTTTACGCCCACCACACGTGACTCGATATATATATATAAATATACTATGATAGAAAGCGAGCGATTTTCTTTCTCGGAAGCGAGACACGAATTGGAATTTCTGCATATGAGTTTTTTTTTTGTATACGAATAGTGTCCGAAACAATGTTCAACGCTCGTGAAAAAAGGCACCGTTTTTCTACCCACGACATTGTCGGCTTTAATTTTTTGGTAGTTTGACCTTGGCCCGCAAGCTAAAACGTCGCTCTACAATATATTTATTTTTCCAGTACACACTTTACAACTTTGTCATTCCGCGTGTAATTTAAATTGTCTCATATCCGGAGCAAATATAGAAAAGCGCATAACGCGAAACAGGAAAATCGCTTCAGCGGCGGTATATTAAAACGTCGGCTTCGTATATGAATTCATACGCCCATCCCTTTGTTTATCCTCTTCTCGTGTCTCCTATTCCTCTCTGGTACTTCATTCTCTCAGAAGCGAACTCTCGCGCTCAGTTGCTTGCGGTTAGTCAGGCGCACGTCGAGAAACTTCCCCAGCCAGACTCGCAATTGAGACGAACGAGTGTGAGATAGAACGATTTTATCCACAGTACGCAAATATTGCGATGCGTGTGGGCAAGAAGTGTAGTTTCCCAAAGTCAAAAGAATGATTGGATATATGACTAACTTTGACGGGACTATACGAACCTCTATATAGCGAATAAAAAAGGGAAAATGTATTGACGGTTCGAGTTTATTAGCACTAAGAATGCTTACTTTATGAATGTATTATAAAATTTTATAATTTAATGCTCTTTTTAACGCATATTATAAGTTTATTAAATATTACTTCCCTTAACAAAAAAGTTAAAAAACTAAAAATTAAAAAGTAAACTTCTGAAATAAAATAAAAGAATCAATGATTCTTAAAATTTATTTATCCGCTTTCATGCAACGAAAATACCGTAGTAAAACAAATACTTATGCTTTGAAATCTGTACATGCTCGAGATACATAGGTATACACATACACACATACATGTACAGAGACGACAAAAAATTTTCTCCAAACTACTAAATTTTTGTTCAAAAAGTCTTAAAAAATCTTTTTATGCATTTTTGTAAAAAAAAAAATTCTCGCCGATACAATACTTCCTCTCTAAGGAAGCGATACAGCAAAAGAATGACTTCATCAATAACTTTAAAAATAAAAGCAACTTACGCACTTTGCTGGCTTTTCATAACAAATGTTCGCATTACAATGAAAAAGCTATATGGAGGCGACGAAGAAATCGGCTACGAGACCGCAGAATCGTTTTATAGAAAAGCTCGTATCCATAGATTTAACATTTTTCACTCTATTATTTGAAAACCGTTTCGCGCAATTGCATACGACTGTCGACGAGATTTAACTTATTGAGCTCGAAACTTCGCTGCTCTCGCCTCCCATGATAAACGTGGGAGATTTGTAAATGCGAGTTACGCTCACGCGAACGCACGTGTCGTCGTCATCTATATAGGGGAGCTGTGCCGAGAGAGAAAGAGGGAAAAAACAACAAAACAAGGGCAAGAGGAGAAATATGCTCGACGATGACGGGACGTTGATTAAATATTGTTTGCGCTGTGACGAAAAATGTTGCACTGTTCCGCATTTTTTATTCTTGATTGTTTCAGCGACGCGTGTAGACTTGAACATCGGTCCAGTTAGTTTAGTATGTACATTGATTGCGGTAATTCCAACTATTGTGAGGATGCGTTTTTATGTTAATGAAGTAACTTTCTTTAAATTAGGTAGCATTTTGAAAATTTTTGTTTCGATGTGTGCAACAAATGTAGGTCGTTAAGGAAATGACATAATCTAACGAGATACACGTTATCACACAAATTTACTGAATTCGAGAAATTTAGCTAATTTATCATTGCAGGATTACGCAAACATGAACAATCGTCAAATACTCTATACACACTTTATAACGATTTTAATCGTATATCGTAGAAACGTTTCGATGTACACTATCGATAGAAATACTACCCATTGTCAAATTCCTGACGTGAATACTTCCTAGTAACATTAAGCTAGAAACTATTCAGAATTGTGATTAACACCCTTGTAAATCGCTGCTAAATTAACCTTACTCGAAACGAAAATTCGAAAGCGTGTAACTGCCAATCATTGCAACACCCCACGTTACAAAGACCGCTTAACCAAAGCCACATCAATTCCAAACCTCTTCCACATATTCCAAACGTCGAAAACTATTGCGTATACGTGGCTCAAAAAAGAATCCATATACACGGCTATTGGCACTAGAAGTGCGCACACACATACGTGGGAGACTTTATTTGACGGAAGGGTCGTTTAGAAAATGAATGTAGACGCGTGCGCGGGAAAAGTGGGTGTCGGGTAGTAGGCGGTGGAAAAGTGAGCCCCGCGACGCGTCGACCTTCGTGCGAGACCTGTCTGATTTATGGCCAACTTCAAAGGAGTTCCCCAGCACTCCAGCCTTATATCCCCATGGCAAAGCAGAGAAAATAAAAGTGCTTATGCTGACGACTCGTGACATTCTCCGACTGCTCGCATTATTTGCTTGTGCGAAGCGACTCTTTCGTCGATTCGTTCGACACGTGGTGGCGAACAAATATTAATTTCAAAGTGCAATTATTTCATTGTTAGAATATTATATCGCATTGTTCTGATCAAATAAGATGGAAGTAAGTCGTATGCGAATATGAATTTTTTTTTAACTTTCTTCTTCCATATTAAATCTTTCAATCGAGAGTTATGAAAAGTGTTTTTTCTCATGATCTACTAGATTATTCTAAAAATATTTTTTTTAAATTGATATTGATTCGAGTACAAAAAAACCGTTGTATCTTATATATTTATAGTTATAATGAGATCTAATCGTTAATTATTCAAATTTAGAAATGCTTTAGCCTTAAATTTAATATGTTTCATTGAGTTTATCGGTAAACAGAATATATATTGGGGTCAAATGAGATATTTAATTATTTCAATATAATTATATATTTCATAACATACTAATTAGTTCCAAATAAATAAGCTGTAGGACAATACTCGAAAACCAATATTAATTTAAATCCAATAAAAAGTCTCTGAATGACTAAAACATAATTGATAGCGTAATTGTTAGCGAATTTCAAGCACATGGGAATTCAATTCTCTAAGGAAATATATATTTTTTCTTGTATATACAGTCGAATTCATTGGACGATACTAAAGTAACAAAGGTCAGGTCTGGGTGGTATTGTCGTAGTCTCTGGAAAGCAAGGGTGATAAATAAGGAAGTAAGAATGACATGAAAGTCGCTAGTGTAAAATGGCAGACAATGAGCTAATACAACAATGGGCCGTAGAGGGAGAGAGAGAAAAAAAGAGAGAGAACGAAGAAAAAGAAAAGAGCGAAGCAGCTCGCGCTGAGCTCAAAGGGAATAAAGGGAACACCCTGCACTCATCACAGGAGAGCAATCCTAGTACTCCAAGGACTTTTCCGCGTGGCCCGTTCCAACCGACCTAATATTGCTCTCGCCTTATACTTCTCTTTTTTCTCTTGTTTCGTTTTTACTTTTTGTAGAAAAATCTGGACCTGATAGTGCGAAATTAAATTTACTCGTACAATAAATTTTAGAGTCCACGTGTGGGTATAATTGCTCTGTAGATAGGGAAGAGATTTTATCACTGCTGTGAAAACTGAGTGGATGTGCATTTTTCATACGAGGCACACATTTTTTCCAATTTAAGCCATTATCTTGGTTGAAATAAAATTAAAAATGATTTAGTTTGAGTGGAATTTCAGGGAAAAAGTGAATTTGTGAATCGCTGCTTTCTTGGATAACTTAAATATTTATTTTTAATGTCACTGAGCTAATGAGAGAATTTTCGGAAAATACGTGGCTGTTCGTTAGAAAGCTTTGAACATAAATTTTGAATGTTCATTGCATTAAATTGGATGTCAGAATGACAACAGAGTTTATTTCAATTTCACTTCCCAAAATTAACTTTGCAGCCGCGATCTTAACGGAATGAAAGAAGAAATAAAAGGAGGAGGAATCGAGACGGAACGAGATAGATAGGGGGGGGGGCACGGAGCGAAAGCGTGGAGTCGGCAATTATTGGGTTTATTCCAGTAGAAAAAGAAAATGCGAAGAGATTGATTTATTGTTTATTAAACCTATGTTTCAATTAAATGCTATTTCCAATGACAAACAAGATGCCATTAAAACTGAATAACCGTCGTGATAACCGCCTGTTTTAGTTTATTTCTCGAAGTTGCCTTGTTTTTTGTAAATCAATAAACAGGTTATTAATTCATACTTTAATATGAATAAAAATATGATTATTAGAAAATTTAGTCATTAAGATCTTTTATAAAGGTTTGATTTTTTGAACTTCAGTCCTTTATAAACATTTGCTTTGATTGAGAAGCAATGAAATAGTGATAAAAACATTGTTTATATATACGTTGATCAAAGTGTTATCTTTGCATAAAGTTTAGAAGCAGACAAGCTTATCCCTCTATGTATTTTTAATTTCAATTTTCTGATATTGCAAACTTCCAGCCTGTACCAAATACCAAACAACTTTAATCCATGAGATTATTCGCTGCAGTAGACGTGCCAATGTTATTCTTCATACTTATATTGATGAAATTGCGATTAAATCAACCACACGAGGAAATAGGACGATAAAACATATTGCTTCTGAATTTAGATGCATTTACTTTTTTTACTTTGTATATGTATCTTCGTAAATCTGAATTTCGCATAGATATTTTTTTCTAGTATCCGCATCATAGAAACTCTATTACGAATGTATCAATCCCCTAATACCCAGTATCTCTGCCATTGGTTTAGTGTAATGGTTTAGTGCAACAACTAGGAAACTCTAATCGGCCATTAGTCCTGACAACAAGAGAGTAAAGATATGCGCAACAAAACGACGTGCGCAGTTATATGTACAAGCTCTAGGGGATGTATATATAGTTGCCTGCGTATACGCGTTCAAGATTTCGCCTGAAGTATGCAGCATTGCAGCAGCAGCCACGCAAACGCATTCCGTTATATATGCACTTCACGTGCGCGACTCGAAACATTTTCTATTGCCGCCCACGCACGGCGACGGGGACGGCGGCGGCAACACCGAGATAGCGCCTGCAATTTGTTCTGATTATCTTAGCCTTGTCAGGCATGCCTTTATATAGGCCTCGCAGGCGCTTTGTTGTCCTGTACACCTCTGTGCTACTGCATTTATCGGCGTGTCTATTTTGCGTGTAACCTCCTCGGGGGGCGAAACAATGCTGGCACGTTTGGTTTAATTCTGGACCTATACGCTGATAGACTATCGCCGTGTACGTGTTTGTTGTTCACTGGTCAATGAGTATAGCGTGAGATCGCAAATAGTTTCAGAGGCTGTTCCGATGTAGAAAAATTGATGAATGCACTTTGATGGGTATTCGGCCTTTGGTTGTTTTGTGTAAATGCTGGAAATAAAGGGACATTTCGTACTCCGTTTAACAAAAATTAATCTAGCACATATCTGGATATAGTGATCGTTGATTAGGAAAATCTGGGTTTTGAAGCAAACCTACATCGAGACTTGGTTATGACAAAGTTTGAGAATATCGTGTTATGTTGTATTTCTGTCAGCATTGGTATAAAAAGTCATTGTTGAGAAGTAGTATATTAAAGTCTTTCATGCCTTTTTTCTAACTAAAGATGTGGATAAAAGTCTGCTATAAATGTCAAAATCAGACTTTGTTCAAACTTACGATTAATCATTTTTTGTTATTAACAAACAATAGGTGTTCAACTAGGGCAATGAAATCAGTTTCCACAAATTACAGGAATAAACCCTTAATCTATTACTATCTCGCTTCCCGAGCAAAAGGTAAAATCTTCCTAAATCTTGATCAAATCCACAGGTCAATGAATCAGATTCCCAACGAAGCGCGAATGCTAAAAATGACCAGTCCAATCAATCGTCGTAACGCAATCTTCACGCTAACTCGGTCAACCAGGTACACACTGCACGCGGTCTGCGCGCCGTAAAGTATAGGCCGCGCGCTTGCATATCGCTTGTCCAAAGGCCATTTATCGAGAAATCCGCATGGCGTAGCGATCAATCCGTTTTGGCGCGAGCCCCCGCTAGATGTCGCTCACAAATCAAATCGGCGAGGAGGCCGCGATTATAAACGGTGGGCGCAACCGCGCCTCATAAATGATGATGATCGTTGTGCAAACAGGTCGATCGGAAGCTGACGTAGTTGCTACGGTTAGTCGGCTTGTCGGGTCTCGGCTACCGCCTGCACCCGCTGTTGATTTTGTGGACTGTGCATGGACGATCGGCTAAGTCAATTCGCCCATGTTTGGCTGGAATCGGTGAGAAATAAAATCGGTGTAGGTTGCCGTTCGAGGCTGAATTAAATTTTGACATTCGATTTGTATCAATTTGATACTATGCAATTGTGAATGGTCGATTTTGGTCAGGTAAATGCGATTTCGGGAAACGGAGATAAGAAAATTTAATAAATTAATGATCTTGCAATAATTTATTTGAGAACGCGATTACCCTACAATTTTTTATTAAAGGTGTCAAAATTAAATATGACTTTTTATCAGAAAAAATGATGTTATTCGGTGGAAATATGTTTAATAAATTAAGATATCGCAATTTGAATATATATCGTAACGATTGTAATAAAATCGTTCACTGATTACTTTTCATTTTCGATTCGTCTCAAGAGATGGGTTCGATCTATAAATTCACCTGAAAGTATATTTTATGAAAGGTCCAACCTAATGGGTATATTTAATTTCGTGCCGAGCAAACGGACTTCTATATATACATGAGTTATAAAAATGAACTGCTTCGTACAAAAAAATCGACAAAAATATACTCTGCGAAATCGAAGCGTCTCTCATAAATATGAATAGAGTTGGAGTGCTGAAAAGACTTATAAGTGTAAGACCAATATAGAAATTGTAAAAAAGATAGATATAGAAATATAAGAAAAAGATCGAGAAAATTGAACGGGTAGAACTAAACATTAGTCTATTCCAAAAATTTTTTGTCGTGTTATTTTAATAAGATAGATACTTATGTACATTTAATAGAAAATATAAAATTTAATATTAATTTTACTCTTGTACAGATCAAATATCATACTTCTTCAGAAGCTTCAGATTTTTTTTCATTATTCCAAGTAAAGTTTAAAAGAAAATTAAAATTGGCGATAATAAAAAGTATATCATAAATTTGCACCCGCAATTTACTATATATTGTTTAAAACTTCTGTTAGTTTTTATTCACAAAATGAAAACAAATCCCCGGGCGAGAAAAAGCTGCATGAATAGCTTTTCATATTAGTTATAACGAAACTATAAAATTGGAAACAGCGAGATTGCGTGCTCTTTTGTATACCAATGCCAAGAGCGAATATATGTAAATGAAATTCGAAAAATCGAGATTGTGGATTTAAAAAAAAGCGATAGAGAGCAAAAATTTTAAAAGGAGATGGAAAGTGAACTCGTATATGAATCGCACTATGTGCGAGCAAAAAAAAAACTAGTGGAGCTCTCTGAAATATGAATTGACAGGAACTTCGTTCCTATACGGGGTGGATGTTTCGACGAGGTTCTTTCAATACGTGTGTGCATTCCCACATGGTGTACGTGAATGGAATGAATAAAAATGCGACCCTTTACGAAACGAATTGGCGGCACCTTTTTTATGAACAAAAGCACCAACTTTGAATTTAGTCTGAGCCTTGGACTCTGCCTTCTTGTGCTAGGGGTCGTAAGCCTTTTTTGAAAAAATGAATTTCAATTCTTGTTTAACTGTAGAACTAGCTTTGACTACTATCGGCACTACTCAAACATCGTCAATCTCTGATTTAAAAAGAAATATAAATTAGATGAAGTATGAAATACCCAAAAAAATGATACATTGATAATTAGTCACTTATTGTTAGTTTCATTACCCATATAGCATCTATACGTCCTAAGTGACCGTTCATAAAAATCAATATTAATATTATTTGTGCTTTGGACCAATTCTGATCGATCACATAATAAAGTAGATGCTTATTCAATTCTGTTTATAATTAATCCTCAGTATTAAGTAAATGTACATAATTGTAGATAAAGCCATACAATCATTTCAATTAAAACTAATACTTATCGTTCCATTTTCGAGCAACAATCCATTAATATAATACCTTTACATCAATGCGATTAAACGAATAGTCATGATCATAAAATAAGTAAGTTCCTTCCTTCGCACGATCAAATGAGTATTTTTTCATTATTCTATTGCGGGGGGGGGGGGGTATAAGTTCGTGATCCTGCAATTGATAAGATGTTTGCAATCAGGAGGTTTCACTAGATTTAAATCGTTACTAGTCAGGTCGGACTATTTAAAAAAAAACAAAAATTCAAGAATTCTATGTGGAAATTCATGTGGATTCCATATATGGATTATAATTGTATGACGGGAAATTATATTACTTTTAAGAATGTATATTTTCAATTTATAAAAGTTTATTAATAAATTCATAAAATTCAATATTATTTTACTACGTTCCAATAATTTTTTTTTCAGTATAATTAATCTGGGATCTGATTTGCAATAATTTTCTTTGTGACAAATTATAAATAAGTCGTTTTGTAGTCTTAAAAATAATAATTCATCAAACAGTTATCTTACTTAAAAAATAGTATTAAATACGATTTAGAATTGGAATCTGGCGTGTTTTGCATCATACGAAAAGGATGACGTGTAAATAGGTTAGGCTCGCGGTAGCGAGTGTCGTGAAGTATTTTCATGCTGTAATAATATTAAGATTTTTTATTTTGTACATTACTAACACATAAAACATTTGCTTATAAATATGATTGATGAAATCACAGTTACACAAAGTAAGTATAAACAATTAATAAAAGAACGTGGAATAAAAAATATCCCGGGTATGACTACACAATAACTGGATGCATTCGTTAAGTACTCAATATTTTTCTTTACTTTTCATTAGATATCGGCATTGGGCTCGTTGGATTTGGCATAACATTTTTATTTCTGGGGTTTCTGTTTCATAAAGGACTGCTTGCAATTTTTAAGGTTAATCATGTAGTTTTCAATATCACAATGCATTTTATTTGAATAATGCTCGATAAAAAATACTCATTAATGGAATTCTTATTTCAGATTTTGTTTATAGCTGGTCTGGGATGTACTATTGGACCAAAAAGAACGTTTCTTTTCTTTTTCCAAAGGCACAAAGTTAAAGGCAGTATATCACATATTGGTGGAATAATTGTTGTATTGATGGGCTGGCTATCATTGGCATGATGTTTGAGACTTATGGATTTATTTCACTTTTGCTCTTTACGTAAGTTTGATTTATTTTTTACATTGTACTAATTATTATTTCATGCTAAAAACTCAAATGAACTAAATAATTCTTTTAAGTATGTACTCATTTTATTCCAGTGTCTATTTTAATTACATGCGTTATCAATATTTCTATTTACTCAATTTTGTTTTCATATATTAGTAAAGATTAGAATTTTATTTGAAAGCGTCATTAATAATTGTATAATGGGATATAAATTTATAATTAGTACAGCATTATATTTTTAATATCTTTAATATATTTTAAAGTTGAGCATGAGAGAAAGGGGAGTCAGACCTGGGGGAGAAAAAGAAGACGGAACTTTGCTCGTATAACATACTGTACAGTGGTTCTTCTAGTGGACAATGAGAGGCATGCACGTTTCTCTCGATGATACTCAGCGCCACAGTATTCCCTCTTTTATAGTTTTATTTTCTCACAGACTATTCTCGCGCGCGTGCTTTTCATTTACAGTGACATAACTTATTATTTCCATTCGCTACAGTACTTTTCGCTTTATTTACTCGTTTACCATTTGTATCGATATTACTGTATCTGTTATATAATGCTTGTTTATTATTTATATTGAGATTTCTACTTTAAAAAATATTTACCCTGAATTTGTGCGTACAATCATAAAAGAAGAAGACCATGTATAATATGATTTTAATCAGAGAAATTATCTTATCACTTTAATGTAAGTCTTATTGGAACGTCACGGGTAGAAAATTGTTTCGTTACTCGCTGCGTATACGGCAGCAATAAGCCGAGTGATTCCTACATGCTTATTACGTCTAAAATTAATATACATTAATCATACAGTCTATTTTTTAATGCTTATTTATTATTTTTATACAAAACTAAGTAAATTTTGTGAAAACAATAATCTCGGATATATCATTTAAAAGTATTTTTTATTTCACAAAATTACGAATTACAAAATTTACTTTTCTATTTTATCAAGCAATTGTGTCAGATATTAAGTAAATTTCGTTACATAGTCAGGCCTTCTGACTACTTGAACTATAAAATTTCCCAAAATCCGGCACTCTTTTAACTTAACAGCACAATCAAATTAAAAAGAATGCTTACCAATTACCCTGAAAGATTGAATTTTCCCAATATTTTCCACAATCACCGCATGAATATTCATTGCTGTCTGAAACGATTCTTTCTCTGAATTTTTACTCCAAACGAAGTTCCCGGTTCGAGATTCATAATATGACATAAGCGCTGCCGAACTTTTCTCCCGTCTCTCAACAAATTCTTTTATCTCCCTATCAAACTAAAGGCGAAAAAAAAGAAGAAAATCCGCATATTTTAACATTTGCCGTAAGAGTTCGCGATTCCTCCCTTAAAAAAAAGCTGCATCCCACTCTGAATTTAGCGGTTGAAACAGCCAGGTCAGCCGAAGACACGTTCGCATCTCTCTACCTCCTGCCACCAACAGCGTAAAAAAAAGGGGAGGAAAAAAAACCGAAGAATGAAGGAAAAGTCGAAGAATTAAGAGTAACGACCGAATCGTTGAGTTTAACGGCGGCTCCCGCGCAACAACGGCGGCATTTAATAGCTTAGATATTACGGTTTGCTGGCGATGGGGTAGTAGGGGGGG
>UELU01146891.1:0-33202 GCA_900490025.1 Megastigmus dorsalis | reverse complement strand
GGGGGGGGGGGGGGATTGAGTACGCGCTGGCGGGGCGCGGTGTATAAGAAATTTTAGCGCGCGCACGGCTAGTTTCGAGAGCCGCCGTTCAGACGTAAAGTCCGTACATAGTACAACGTGCGCGGGTGCGCCGGATAAGTTTTCCGTAAAAGGCCCGATACGAGTGGCGCAAGCGATAGATAGATAGATATTTTTTTATTTGCATATAAATACAAAATAGACTGTTAACAATGTACATATGGTTGTATAGTACATAAAAGGCAGTCTTCATTTTTCGCTAATCTATATAAATATTGCACTTAGTTACTATCTATGATATCACAGCATAAGTTAAAAATTTAATACAATAAATCAGTCTTATACAAAAATCAGTCAATAGATCAGTCTAGAGAGAGAGATACACACATAGAATACATCAGCGAGGGATATTAAGTAGGACACGCGTAACGCGACCGTCGTGTATAATGGCCGAAAGCATATTTTCGAACAGCGGTATACGCGCCCCGCTCGTGTATACTTCATGAGTTTCGCCGTGTATTTGCAGGACACGAGTTTTAAGTGCAGCGATGAACTTCGAAATTGAGGAGACAAATTTGTAAAGGGGATCAAGTCCTATGAAACTGTACCTTAACATAATTATTTGATTTGGTGACCTGTACTGGAAAGAGCAATAATTACGGATGGAAGGAAAGGATGTCCTTTGAATTAAATAATTCCAAAATAGATAAATATATAATAATTGTGTGTTTTTATGATTTCGGTTATTATATATTTCACGCATAGTCGAAATAGGTATTTGAAGTATAAATTGTATAATCTTTAAGATCTTTAAGATACTGTAGATAGCAGTAACTCGAATAAAAATAAATTCATAGCTCCACCAGTTACTAATAAAAAAAAGTAAATGTATACTTAAAATTGAATTCAACTTAAAAACGGAGTATGATACAATTCTCGGATACGATAGTAAAAAGAGTCCCGAGTCAGCGAGTGTTACTGAAAAACAGGTGGATATACAGCAGAATGAGAAAGTGGACGGAGAGAGTATGGGATGAGCGATAAGCGGTCCAAGCACGACAAGAACCTCATCATCGTAATCCGCGCGTAAACTTTGCAGCTGTGTATAATATATATATATATATATATAAGAGGACGCGTACGGAGGCTTTTTCACCACAAGTGCACCGCAGCCACGAGAGTTGAATTTTGGCCCGTTTTATACCGACCTCGAGCGCAAACAATTGAGCCCAGCAATTATGCTTTAATTGATATTCGCATTTCAACTACCGACGATTAATTCATTTACCGCCCGCAGTTATAATTATTTTACGCGCGCAGCGTAAGATTTTATTTTTGGAATTGATGTATGCACCGAGTAAATATGCATTTTCCTGCCGAGCGAATATGGAACAATTGTAATTTTAAGAATTTATCATGCCCAAAACGTACGGAAAACAAAGGGTATAGGCGATGATTTAAGAAAGGACCGAGAGCATGGACGCGCAGCACGTCGTAGAGAAATTCCGAATCGATAGGGCGGAGAGAGTAAAAATTGCTAGTTAAACATTTTCGCTGACCCACTTTCCCCGACTTACGCGTATATATATATATGTGTGTGTGGCAGCCGTCGGAGAGTGCAAGACAAATTCCGAGGAGCGCGTGCACCAAGTCAAGTTTATAGGGTCGAGCTAGCGAAACGATCTCTCCCCTAAAACTTGAAAAGGAGAGAGAGGGGGGAAGGGATGAATATATATATATACTATACATGGAATTCGCTCGTCGAGGCGGTATTTATGTGTGCTGCGGCAATCACCCGACAACTCGAAGGGCAAAACACACACATCTCAAGGATCAACTGCTGCTTATATTCCAACTGGATTATGGATATGTGTGCGAAAGGAAGAGGGTGAAGTCGAGTCGCCAAAGATATTCGAAGGAAAGCAAGAGTCGAATATGCGAGGCATATAAACTTTTATGCAGCTCCGAATATTCATGGATGAGCTGCTACTGCTGCTGCTGTCGCGGCGGGCGACGCGTAATTTTCTAATAAAAATCGATCTCTCCGCCACCTATATACTTTAGCGAATTTGCCAAAGTGAAATTTACACCTAGCGACGGGAAGGGTCGACTTTTACGAATTTACTGGGAGTTTCAAAGATTCAATTCTGAATCAAAAGTAACTGAATTGCAGCTCTTCTTATGCACATGGTAAGTTTTTGAAAAAATTTCTTTTTCACACACATAAAGGAAAAAACTTCATGCATTTTTAGAATGCGTAAGAAGGCGCATAAACATGAAAATAGTTGAATATAATTGGGCATGTGTTGCAAACACATTAGCTAGATATAAATACTAAAGTAAACCGTGAAGATGAAAACAGTAAATAATGTACTATACCTGACGCTGAAATTCGAAAAGTGAACTCGAAGAAACAATTGATAAAAAGCTATATCGGTAAAATCTAGCAAAAGGCAACAGTTTGTCCTCATTCGCTTTACAAAAGATCAGCTCAAAATTACAGTTCAGTCAAGCGTTAAGGAAGAAATCAAAAGTAACGGATGGAGGTAATGGAAGAGATTGGAAGTGAAAGAGCTACAGGGAAGATAAGGCGAGCGAGAAACGGATACAGGAACGAAAATGTAGGAAGTGCAAGAGAGAAAAAGATGGGAGACAGAGAGAGAGAGAGAGAGAGAGAGAGAGAGAGAGAGAGAGAGAGAGCAAAGGAAGCTCACTTCCGTACTGCACACATCTCCGGTCAGGGTCAAGACGTCAGCGGCAGTAGTAGCGAGGCGGAACGACGATGCAATTTCTAGCCCTCGCATATACACACGGAGACGACGAGGCGCGCGATTCAATTTGTCGCGCCCAGCAGCGGCAGAAGCGCCGTAATAATTACGAGAGAGAGAGAGAGACGCTTTATTTGCACGACGTCGCGCGACTCCCTGCGCTTATTGGATCGCGCGGCGCGACTACGACGCGACGATTCCCCGACTGCTTTATTCTTTGTCGGAGATTTCACGCCGCGACGATGTTGATGGGGGGCAGTAAAGCTTTAATTACAAATGCGAAACTGAATAAATAATTTTATAGTGACATTTTCAATGTATGCGTCAAAACAACCGTGTATCTCGATACCAGTGCGATAAAGTGATTTTACCCACGTGTAAACAGTGAAAAGGTCACGCGAGGATGAAATCTATATCTCTCACTCGTGTATCGAACCGTATTTTATGACACAAGCGTCTGAGAAGCTCAATTTAATGCATGCGTCTTCTTTCCCGCGTGCGATATAGTTCGAGCTTTTCGCATAAACTGTCATAAATAAGGGTATATCCTCCAACTTCTGCGTACGCTCAAATGCAATTTTTCACTCCAACAACTTCGGTATAAATCGCGCAAGTATCCCCGGGCACTATCAAAATTCAATTATAAACTCCAAAGCATTCCAACGTTCTGCTTAATCAAGTGATTTTGAATGTGCGCGCACACAGATTTCCCGCGTGCAAAGTTGAAGTATATACGCATCAGCGCAAACTGCATCGCCTAGCAGTTATCGACGACAAAACAGACAATTGTGTTGCGCGATGCATGCACGACTCGAGACAAACTCCGGTCGCGTATAAATAATGCGACTTGCTCGGGTAATGTTTGCTTCAGGGGTAAAGCTGCCGAAGGCCTTAGATCGTAAAGTTTTTCATCGCTAAAAGTTAAGATAGAGCGCGCGAAGCTATTGCGGTACTTGACGAAACTGGAATAATTAAATTCACTTGTAAAATTATTTTAAAAATAATCAAACAAAAGTCAACGAAATAGCTTCATAATTATAATTAACTATTTAAACCGTCAAAAATTTCTAACCAATCTTATTTAAAGGGAAAATCAATATATTCATAATCTATTAGCAATGCGCTCTTCTATTATAGATTGTAAAATGTACAAAAGCCGTACACCTGCACTATTAATTTTAAAAATTTCATTCGTTGCCAGCACCGTGGTTCGCATAATTATCGTACTCCCTCATTAATCATACACACAAGCCTCTTTATCTCCACCACCTAATCCCAACATAAGCAAAAAGCATTTAAACAAAAAGCATAGTCCCCCCAGCAGCTGAGGACATCATTAATCGAGTGTGTCCGAGAGCGAACTAAAACATCAGCTCTCTCTCTCTCTCTCGTCCACTGCATCATCCAGCTAATTAACCAACGTCACCAACTGCAGGGACTAAAGCTCCAGCGTCGCAATGAAGAAGTAAGAAAGAAAAATAGAAAGAGAGGTATACTGACCTTCTTGACGAAGGACATGACATGTGTGGGCAGCATGTTGACGTCCGGTTCTCGAGTCCTTACGGTCTCGCAGTCTCGTGCAAACTCTCTCGCTGACGACGGGGATCAGCAACGGCGCCGGCAGCAGCGACGACGACTCTGGCATAGAGAAGGTTCTCTCCCTATTGCTGCGACGCTGATGTCCCCTCTCTCACATCGCGTTTAAGGACCTCCGGACTGCTGCTGCTGCTGCTGCTTCTTCCGCCGCTCGGGATCAAGCGACCGGAGGACATAACGCTGCTGCTGCTGCTGCTTCTGCTGCCTGGCCAAACTCGCCGGACGAGCTTTCCTCCCCGGGCATATCCGCCCTTGTGTCCTCCCTCTCTGCTCTTTCCCTTCTATTCCCGCTGGTCTACCCCCTTTGGCTCCCTGTATGTATTCGCGCGACAGAGGGACGCACACACGCGCACTTGATCCCCCACCTCTCTTCTCAGTGCGTCGGTCCCGCGGATGTTGGCTGGTGTGCGTACGGCTGCTGTTGGGTTGTCGTGGTGGTGACCTTGGCGCCGTTGATGTGGAAAGGCTGGCTTTGCTTGCTGGAAAAACAGATTTCCAGATCAATGCTAATGCTCTACGGCTGGATTTCGATGGGGAGGATGTAATGGGAGTCGAGTTAACGGCGGATCTCGGTCCGAGTGTATCCGCGGGAAAATCTCGATCTGTGTGGTTAATTTCGTTTATTAAAAATTTTTTCGTATAGATCTGCCTGATTTGTTAGTTTGATAAATAGGCTGAGGTTCGTAATGTACGATGTTCTATAATCACGCATAAAATTTTTCATCCCCCATCAAACAAATAAAACATTTGGCAACGAAACTCTTTAATAGAGAATCATTCCTACTCTATACAGTATGTTATTTCTATTCTAACAATGTTATCGTGTAATCTTAAGCTTAATTGAAAAAGTTCAGATGGATTATTGCAGTAGAGTGTGTGTATCTGGTGGAGTAGCCGAGCGTTTAACCAGAGAATATAACAATAACGAGTTTAGTCTTCAATTTACGAGATAATATACTCTGATCCCGTATGAGAATTCAGTTCTGAGTATGATCCCATTCTCACCAAATCCAGAGAGGTAAAATTTACTATCAAGAAATTTATAAACTGTAATCCGCCGCAAGCAACACCGTATAACTCCACAAGCATGGGGGGTGGGATACTCTCATAATGCCAGCTCTCCTTGCACACACAAGTTTGCACTCGCTCTCGCACTCGAGCGCACGTACAGAAATTTTCCCGAGCGCAAAAGCCTTAAACACTTTAATATTTAAAAAGTAATTTCGTCCCAAATCCTCTATAACAATATTTTCTCAATTTTCGCACCGACAGCATTGGAAAGTTCGAGCTTTAATGGGTTGAAAGAGGCAAGCCTCTCTCTCTCTCTCTCTCTCGTCTCCCTATTCTTGAGTGAAAACTTCGCTTCGGAAAACGTCGAAGCTTAAGAGAGCGAGAGAGAGTGAAGGTGCGCGAGAAGAGGGAGTGAAGAAGGAGATGTGGGATAGCATAAGTCTGGTTCAAGGTCGAGGGAGGAGAGACACGTCGTAAGGGCGCACAGTCGGGCGCAGGCGTGAGCTGAGTTCCTACTGCAAAAATTAAAGGCCCGTAAAAGTTTTTTATTATGTATCGGCGAAAAATGGCGTGTTCCGAATTTCTGAAGGAGACGCGACGTTGCAATATCTGTTTAACCTTCTCTCTATTTCCCTCGCTTTCGGGATTTTTCGAGGTCGAGTTATACGTCAGTTTGAAAAGGGTTGACTCCTTCCTTTCTTTCTCTTTTTTTTATGTCCCTTATAGTTATGATAATTATTTTTAATTGTAATATAAAAATAATAAACCTTGTAGGGATCGTAATCTAACCTCATAATTTGTGCAATATACAATCTAAAAAGTAGATTATATATGTTGAGAAATAACATTTGAATTCATAGTTGTTACAAAATTTCATTAAGATTCCGATAAGCTTAGAAAATTAATTAATGTCGGTATTGGAAATATAATATTACTGTTACTACTTCATATAACAGCAATAATCTAATCTAACACTAATTAAACTATCTGCCTGGAAACTTAACTCATTGGAAAGAAGCTAAACGACAATTACAACAATTTTCCTTCTATAAAATTAGGTTAATCTTTATTATCTCCACTACTATTGAAGATAATTACTAATAAGCCCGGCCGTGATTGTGGTTCAAAATCTACTTGCAGCGAAAGAGTTAAGAGCAGGTGTAATGAAAGGTTCTGAAACTAATTTTACGAGAAAATATTAAAAGAATACTGGTTCTTAAAATTAGAATTCATAAAATTTTGCGCGCGACAAAGTTAGAAGAGAGACAGAGGCAAGGAAGTGAGGAGAGGAAGAGAAAAAGGTATAAGAAAGAGGGAGAAAGAGATAAAACAAGAATTTTCATGTCGAGAGCGAACATTTTTCAAAAAGGGGGGGGGGGGGGGGGGGAATAAATAAAAAAAGAATTTTGTCCCTCGGGGGGTGCGGTATGGCCGGGCATAAAAGAAGACGCAAGCGGGGAATCCCCGGCTTCGCTCCTGCAGCGGGGATTCAGTGCCGGTAATTTGGCGAGAGAACGTCCGCTAGTGCTAGTGACACGCGCGTGCAGGCAAAAGTTAAGCTCCCTTTAAACGCGCGACACGACAGCAGGGCACGAAAGTTTTACGCGCAAAAATAAGGGAGGCGAAATAAAAGATGAGACTGCTCGGACGTAAAATTTTTATACTTTTGCTTTTGTTTACATTACTCTACCTTTACTCGTGTGGAATAATATCCCTGGTCATTAATCCCTGGTAAACCCTGGTCATCGTCGACAGATGGAATACCTTGTATATGTAGCAGCGTTCGTTACATGTTACAAAAAGGTGAATATGGAGATGGTGGTATGAGTTTGAATCAAATGCGAAATAGTAGTGTAAGATTTGCTTGAGTGTATGAAAATATTTTAATTTTGAAAAGTGGGTAAAATCCTTTTACGGTCAAAATTAATTTGTAAGTCAATGTGCTGGTACCTTCAAGTAGGGATTTACATATTCAAATGACAGCCCTACGGAATACTTTTGAAATGTGAAATTTTAAAAGACACGTTAACATCTTGGAGCTACGCGACCCAAGGATGTAGAAGAATGTTCGCCCTTTCCAGAAAAACAAGTATAAAACATAGGAAATTTTATATACTAGTTCATATGGGTGTCCAAAAGTATTTTCATTTTATACACGCTTTTTATTAAAACAAGAAATGCAGTTTCGTAAAAGTACATTCTAATTAATAATTTGAAAAGCTATTGGAATACTAAGTGCTCGAATGAAATTGTCTTCGGTACAATTATCCCCATGTATGCGCCGAGTAATTCAATAAAATCTCAATACCATTGCAAAGGCAAATTACATTTTTTGTAAATGCACATTTGTACAAGCGATCGAAAGGGGGCAAAAAAACTAAATCTCTGATACCGCATAGCGTGTAGCGCATAACAGCAACAGTTTCAGCAGGTGGTTCAATGAGGCGGTTTTCTTCGAGCACCGACAACACGCTCGGAATTAGCCGCTATACCTATATATCCTATACAGAGGGTGACAGCTTTTACCTCTCGTTCAACCTCGTAACAGTGTATTTTCCTCCATTGCCCAACTATTTAATCTCCTTTTATTTCCAATCGTAAAATTGGCGTACTATAGAAAATTAAATGAAATATTTGATTTATCTTCGTAATTTTGAACCTTAGAAAAGATTAAGTGGTGCTTAATGAATATGATAGCTACTTTCTGTAAATGAATATGCAGTAAAATTTAGCTTTTAAGCACGGCGAATGAGAAAGAGACGAAGAGTTGGAATAAAATAAATTCAATTGATTATTTTACTGCAAATATTTCAAAAGTCAGTGCTGTCCTCAGCAGAATGTTTTGGTTAGTACTGGGATAAAAAGGAACAATAACAAAAATGGATATCTATAACTTAATATTGCCTTCCTTTTACTAATTCATAGAATTTAATGATAAACATGGAGCTTTCTTTTAAAATATTCATTGGTTATTGATTGACAATATTGTCCTCGAGGGGGTATAGAAGATGTCCATTTTGTACAGATCTCTTATATTTGAGAGAAAAGGTTGAGACATATATATATATATATATGAAACTATAGTTCATAGAAGATTAGAAAGGATATTGACTCGTAGAGACTGATTACATACCATAAAATATTAAAAAATAAATTGTTCATTCATTCGAAAATAATTTGAAAAATTAAGGAAAATCTATTATTGTTATAATTAACTACAATAATTTATTAAAATGCAGAAAATATTTTGTTAACTGGAATATTTCTGTAGTAGTCTCGATTTCATCCAGCTTTCTCTATTACGTTCTAAAAATTGCATCATCAAACTTCTTTAAAATGAAACTTATTACATTTATTTTGAATCACGTTTGTAGCATAATACGATAAACCAAATGTAATAGTGTTAAATATCAGATTCCATTTTCTCCCCCAAGATTTACATTAAGAAATGAAAATTAAAGAGAAGACACGACGTATTTTTAACAAGATGGTTTTTCATGAATGTAAAGTTTTCTGTTCTTCCAACTCGTCAATTTTACGAGTCTTTTATAAGAGGAAAATTTCTGTGCTCATAAATTTCATTCATTTGCTAGAAAGAAGCATGAGAATATTTTGAGTTTGCCGTCTTTCAATCGCACTTTTACATTTTCTCCATTTATTCCCTGGAGTCGTAATTTTCTGTAATACGTACGAAACTGCTATTATACCGAACTCAAAATAAAAAAATTATTATTTTAAAAAAGCATTTCACAAGAATAAGATTTAAAATGGATTTTTTAAAAATCAATAGTAGATGAGAATATTTAAAAAATATAAGCTGAATATCTTTTTTTAAGTATAATTTTATTCGTAGTTTATTATTAATTTTGTTTCTATAATATCATTAAAATAGACTTATCTATAAAAATTACGTTTCTTGTATACCTTCTCCATAGTATTAATGGCTGTTTCAGACCCTTGATTTAGAGGAGAACTGTTGCATCTAACGCACGAAGAAAATTCTATTGCGTATTATAATGGTAACGGTACAAGGTAATCTAAAGTAGCGCTTATATTCGCAAAGCTTTATGTGGCGAAATTCTAGAACAAATTTTAGAACAAATTGTTGCAATGGATGCCTATTTAATTAAATGAATGGTATGCTGACAATTCATAACATACCAATGAAAGCATGTTCTTGTAGTTAGGATTAGTAACAATTGTTTGTCACATTATACCACTATATTGTCTAGGTGAGATGACGCAGACTCATGGTGTAGAATGGATGATTTTTCCTGACGAGTGGATACAGCAGTAAAAAGACCGTCAATTGCATCAACTTCAGTATTAGTGGCTATTTCGGAAGTGATATGCCACACCAGCAGCAAGATTGCAACGATGATTGTCAACGTTACATTCTGTACTATTCCAACATCCCGACCTGTAATACATATGACACTTCCCGTGGGTGCTCTTGGTGATACTCGTCATTGGTCGCTATACATTTATCGCGACAGAGTTTACGTTTGACATAATAGAGACTGCGCCACGAGATTGTAACTTACAAAATCTATAACACTGTTTAAAGTGTGGAAAAACAATAATTCTATAGGTCGTGTCCAGCGCTGGTATATGAACTTCGGTTCGGCTCGCACAGTCTATTCTGCATGCTATACCCTTTATAATCAATTTTTCGTGTTTTTCTACTTGTATACACATGTTGAAATAAACCGAAGCCATATTGCAACAAGTCGATGAAAAAGTTACTTCATGCATAAATCGAATGATTCACAATCCATTCTAGAAGCCAGCAAAACACGAGAACCATTTCCACGCCTCGCAGAAATCCAGAGCAACGAATTATCAACGGAACGTCGCTTAATCGAAGCCGTATTACAGCAGCCACGATAAACAATGCCGCGAGCTATGGAAATCCATTCGCAGCTCTCGGAGCTCGTATAATATGCTCTGGATGCATCATAAGCGCAAGGGAAATTGAAAACCTCATCTTTTGCCGCTCGAAAATGTGATTTTCTCGCTTATGCAGCTACCGCCAATTCAATCCGGTGGATGCTTGAAAGGAAAGTGTGGGTGTATGCTCGTTGAAAGAGAGAGAGAGAGAGAGAGAGAGGAAATGCGCACCGCGCATATGCATCCAAGTTATAACGTTTCCGATCGAATGGGGTCTTGATGTGGTTGTAAAGCGGCAGCGCGCATCATGAAGGCTTGTCGATTTTGTCCTCCTTGTCTCTGTACACGTCGTTCTCGATCTCTTTCCCTACGAGCGATTCACAATGCTGTAACGGAATATGACGCCGACGCTTTACACTTTTTCAACTGCGGACTTATTCCAGCACGAAATAAAAAGCTCAATTATCGGAAGTCGGCACGGCTGACCCACTCGTTTCCAGTCATAATTAACACGTAAAATGATAACGATTCGATAGTTTTGACGGGTTTTTAACGAGTTCCAAGCATCTGGCTAAATTTAAGTTCTCAAACTATTATTCCCAAGACTTTTTTATCGCTGTTATATCAACTTGTTCATTCAGCAGGGCCGACTAAATTCTTAATTTCAACCCTAAAAAAGAAAGAGCTGTAAAAGTGCGCGATTCCAGAACTGCAGAATGAAGCCAGCCGATCATTAAAGCATCTGCGGAATGAGTGGCAATCAAACTATACCTCGGCAGCCATTAGCCAACTCGCCGACTTATGCATCTATCCAACCTCAGATCCATTACACATACAAACTTCCACTTTTACAGCCTCGATAATAAAAGAAATGCCTATGCATATATAGGCGAAATTTGTTTGCCCAAGTCGTTCATCTCGAATCTAAAGTGAAAAAGAAAATAGTAGACTTGGACCATCTCTTGGTGGATAGAGGCCAACCTATTGTTGGCATCGGCCCAAGAACAGCAAGAAATGGAGAAAGAAGAGGCGCGACTCTCGTGGTCGGACTGATGCGCACACTGTTGTGGCCACACATTTGTGGTCGCTTGCTCGAGCTACTTGTTGCGGATTTACGTGTGTCCCTTACTGCTTCTCCCATCTTTTTTGCATTCTTACAAATACGAATGTGGAAACGTATAGCCGTATATATTCTTGCTAAACGAGCAGGCTTGGCTGAGAATAAGAGGCATGTGCAGAATTTAAATTCTGACGTCGCTGTTAAAAGACATGCATTGCACTTTAAACGACCTGAGCTCTTCATTTTTATAGCATTACCATTTGTTCATGTTGATGCAGCTACTGCACTTGGAGCTTGGTTTTCAATTTACGTTATGAGCTGCAGTTGAAAGTTCAAAATATCACTAGCAAGTTCTAATAAGATTTTCGTACCCCGACCAGCATCATTACCATTCATGAAATTATTAACACCGCGTCTATTTTCGTCTTCAAAGTCAAAAATAAGTTGAACGTTGTAAAATGTTTTATGAAACTTTGAACATCTAGGTATTACAAGTTTAATCCCACCAAATTTCAATACTGATCAATATCATTCTCAAATACAGGTTATTACGTCAGCAAATAAAATTCAAAGTTAAATAAAATTAACGTATTAATCAGCACTGCCCAACCAGGAATCCAAAAGATCCTTGCATCTAATTTAACGAACACAAATATGTAGAAGCAACGAGAAAATATACAGCCAACTCTCCTCCACATATTACACGTACTTTACGCAACACCCACTTACCCCTCATACGGTATACATGTGAATTCAACAACTCGCACGGCCGTCCAGTCATCCTTCTCTTTTCACTTTCTAAGCGCGTCCTCTATCCCGCACTTACTCTCCGTCACATTCACACTCGCCCGCGCGCACATAAACACGCACGCTCGGCAACCACAGTCCCACCCCTGAAGGCGCACACACACACACACACACACACACACGTAAACAGGGCCGCTCTTTCACGTCGTCTGCCTCGGCACTCAGGCAATACCGTGGCTTTGGCTCTAAACGCTTAACACCTCCTCTCTGACTTTGGCCCCAGCTTATCCCAGTATATAATATATATTCGTTTCTCTGGCATAGCAAACAGACGGCTTGTACTACTTTAATCAGGCGAAAAACACGCGATTGTTTACCTTTCGCTAAAGAAATGTATCTCTGACTCCTTGACCTGGTTCTCGTATACACCCCTGTGGAAAGTAGCGTCACGCGCAGTTACAAGTTTAATTTCTTGGGATGTAACTTAAGAAAAAGACAAAAATATTTAATAAGAATTATTGTGCTTTACGCGAGTTTGATTTTGCCTAGCGAATAATAATTCCTCGAGGTAGTTTACTCGTTGGCCTCGCGGCCAAGTGCTCGCAACGACTACGACGACGACGTCGACGACGGGTGTCAAAACTTAAGCTGCGCGCTCCGAGCAGCTATACTTTTTAAATATTCAAAGTTTGCTCCTTGGCGCGCATTGGATTTCATTTTATGCGAGCGCTCGACTAGCGCTTGAAACTCGAATAGCTATAGCTGCCTGCGCGCGACTCGGAATGATATTCTTCTTAAACAAAAGTGAATTGGATACTAGGAGAGTATAACGCGCGGCGGTATTACTGTTCGGGGGAGGGGGAATCTTTCGAAAGCAGTTAACTGCGTAATGCCGGGTGCAGAGTTGCTGCGAAAAACAATTTCCTTACTCCCTCCGCAGCATTTTTCCGCAGCGAATCAAACTACGCCCTTTTAACATCTTTCTCAGCTTCATTTTTTTTTTCATCCACGTCCTGTGTATATCCCCCGCGTATATAAGCGCTATATGCAACTGAAGTGCCGATAATAAACTGTTTTTGATGCATGGGCCAATAAAGTGTGACTCTATAAAAAAATCCGCACACCCAATATCTGTGTCGGAAATAGCCGAAAAATAAAAAAAAAAAAGAAGAGAGAGAAAGGACGCGCGGGCGAACAATGGGTGGCTGGCAGTATTCAAAACCCATCAGGTCCATCGAGAGTGCCATAAAATCGAGAGAGGGCCACTATATAGTCGAAAGTATGTCGTGCGCGGACGCGCGAAAAACGCCTTACGTAATGTAACTCGGGGGCTCTCTCTCTCTCTCTCTCTTTCTGTGTAGTTGGCCGCGCGGGGCTGGTTCGGATTTCGAGAGACAGAGAGATAGAGAGGGAAAGCTGAAAGCTGAAAGCTTTCGCGCGTAGCGGCCTGATTAATGAACCAAAAAATACGGCCCCCGGGACTCGTTATCCCACGGGTAGAGAGAGGGACAGCAGCGACTCTCTCTCTCTGACACACATGTAGCCAGCAATTTTCTGTCCGAGCGACACACAGCCAATGGCGGCAACAGCCGTATGAGGCTATATATATATATACGAGAGAAGGAGAGAAAAGAAGAGAGAGAGAGAGAGGGAGGGAAGAGTGGGAGATCCGGGCAATTTCGAGGTTGTACGCTATCCCATCTAATCTTCTCGCAGCGCTGGCGGTGGCCAATCTTTTATTTATAGGCGGGTTTGATCGCTGACTTTCTGTCTTATTGCATTGCAATTCGGTCGTTCCGATTCACCGCGAAAATGTATTTATTGTTTCGGTCGAATCGAAATCACTTGGTTTCGTGGGGAAAAAAACTGCCGAGTGGCTTAGTTTTTTCTTTTTATTATTTTGTACATCGACCGTTTCGCAAACAAGCAGAAGCAGGATAGCGAATAAAGCACACAAAGGCTCGGGAGAGCGAATTAAAAGGCAAAAAGTGCAAATCAAGTGAATCGAGTGCGTGTAACGTCGGACTCGCCCACTTTGACGCCAACCACGCGAAGCTCGCGGTAGAAAGCTGTCCAGATGAATGAAAAATATATTTCGCTTTTCTTTAGCGAGAGGAGTTGGGAGAGTTATGATGAAATGTGAGAAATTTTTCCACTCGACCTACACTAAATTATTTTGCAGGATCGTAAGCATTTCAGTTTATTACTCTTCGTACTTTATTAATGCGCAGCCACATACGTATTCAATTGTACACATATTATGCCTCTACTTTTCCGGTTTTCGGAGGCGGAATAATGCAGCTTGAAATTAAAGTTGTTTTTAATTTCTACATTCCAGAAACGAAATAAAATCGTAAAGGAAATGTGATGAGGTACAGAATGAGTTGTAATGATAACATAATTCACTACTTATGCTTTTAATGTAAAAATTCTTTTGATGTACAATATTCCAGTGTCAGTTTATCAATTCTTTTATACTGCCAACGATTAAAAAACTCTTCCCAAAGAAAGTACTTTACTGCTGCGACTGTATTTGGTTAAAAAAAATAAATGTACAATTGAAATAATAATTACATATGAATAAATGAAGCTGGGCAGGCAGATGTAAAAAGACGCAAAGCTCGGAAGAGTGAAAATCAAGTGGTGTAGACACGCGTAAAGTCAGACTTGACCACATCGATGTAAACCGCAACTAGAAGGACAGAGGGAGATATAGAGATGGAGGGAGCGCAAGGGAGAGCGAGAGAGAAGGGGTGTGGTCGAGGGAAAATTGAATTAACCGAACGCACACGCGGCGTGGCTCGCCGCATGCCATATCTCTAGCAGCAGGTTTGCTCCCTCTCCCTCACACACACACACACGGACTCTAGCTTCTCCCTCTTTCACTATGTAACGGGTGTACAAGCGCAAAAGCACATGACACAGCTTACCCTCGCAAGAACCGCCAGAGGCTCGAAGCCCATAGCCGCCGCAGAGGCCTTGCATACACCTCCCCTCGCTCTCGCACTCACTAACTAAATTAACTCGAGAGGAGTGAATTCACGTCCTATCGTAAAATCAAGCACACGATATTTATCACTCCTCGAGAATTGATTTGCCAAGTATGTCAGTGAATATTAAGAGACGTGTGTCGCTAAATGTCCGTTTATTGTTAAAAGGAAATTCGAAACCATGCTCCTGCTACATTGTTATTATAGGAGAAAAGAGGAAATAAGCGTTGTACTCGAGAATTCACAAAAGAGCTATTTACTTTTATGGGCTGGAGTTAACTGCACAATAAAAGAGATATACAAATGGCGAAGTATTATACTTATTAGTACTTTACGGTTCGCTCGGAAAAATGTAAATTATTACTTTTTCGCTTTAGCGCATTTTATCTTTATTGCGCGCTACGAGCGACATTGATGCAAAAAACATTTTCGCAATGATGCGCAACAGGCAAAAATCGAGTTGGTGCTCGGCTATATGAGTCTAAATTTCGAGACGTACACAGAAGTGGGATGGAAAATTCAGTTTTGAGAACAACAGGGAAAGCTCGTTGGAAAGAGTGAAGTGAAGTTGCGCAATAATGCACGCATTCAAAACTCATTGTAAGTACTGCGAATAGTTTGCAGATTTAAGGTAAAAGGTTCTACAGGTATATGGGACGTAAAATATTTTTACCTAATACAGCTTTTCCATAGTCCACTTACAATGATAAATACTTTGAAATTTTTATTTATAGTGCATACATTTGTATTGTTCTTATTGCCAAATTACATAGTCTGTCTCATGTAGATTCAATTATAATTTCATAATAATGTTCACATTGTTATCTAAATAAAGATACTAGATGGAACCCAATAATTAATATTAATCAAATAGAAAAGATGAACGAATTATTTTATGTAAAATTATTTTACACCTACATCTTTTAAAGATATTCTATGAATTAATAATAATAATAATACATAATATCGAATTAAAGATTTTTACGAAGTTTAGATCAGTACTTATCCAAAATCAATCTTAAAAAATTACAAAATAAACGTTTATTTGTAACGCATTCAGAATATCGATTCCTTTTGCCAAATCTTGAAAACTTTTTTAATCTCGCAAGCTCCGTTTTCCCTATTCTAGTATTTTTTTTCCTCCCATATCGTCTATATTTTCGTCTGCATAGCTTTCTCACTTCGATTTCCGCCTCACTCCATATAGGAAGCATCTCGCATTTATTTGCTCTCGGCTGGATTCGAAACAGAAAGTGAGGCAGAATCCCGCATGGTGAAACGCGCCAATGGTTTTCTACAAGCTTTTCTCTCTATATCCCCGTTTCGATTTTTTTTTACCCGCGTATACGAAAAACGTCGGTTTATTGCCTTTCGCACCTCGCGCCGTCGCATTTTTAATCCAATTCTTTCATTATGCTTCTCCTTCTCTCCTTTTCTCACCCGCGCGCTTTTACAAAGCTACCACCAGAGATACAAGCTTTGTTTGGAGCTGGGCGCGCGCGAGCATACACTCTTCTTTTTTTTTTTTTTTTTTTGTTCCTTTGATGCTCCGACTGCGCTCACCCGTTTCTCTGATAGCCGAGCATTTTTGCATAAAACAATCATCCATATTGATTATTGATTTTGGTTCCCACGCGTGCTTACCGATGCTGTTCTCTTTTTTTTCTTCATGTTTTTTAAAATTGCAAACGTATTCGTTGATTTTTAGTAGCTGAGCTGTATGGATTTTTCAAAAATCCGATATGGAATGCCAGAAATTCGGTGGTGCGCTTGTATAAATAAAAACGTTAAAGATAAAAATATTTAAATACCATATGAAATATCCTTTCTAAACTATTCCAATTTGAGTAATCACGAGCAAGTCATGTTCATAAAACGATAATTGCACAAAGCTCACTTTTGCACAGCTGTAGCTTTTCAAATCGCGAATGGAAATAAATGATTTCTCGTCAATACGCCCACACCACTGGCACGGAAGAAGCGATTTAGTCCACGCGCGATTTTCTGGCAATCAAAGACCAGCCGATAGTCAATTACGCAGTACGAAGCCCCTGGAACGACACGTCGGCCCACTCTTTCCTTTTTCCCTATACCCTAACGCGACGTTGACTAAAACTATGCGAAACATCGCGCCGTAGTATAACAACAGCGGCAGCGCATCTCGTCGAGTTTTTCACTCGTACCTCCTCTCTTTCTCCCTATCGTCGAGCGCCACGACTGCTTTAGACAGCTTGAGCGTTCGATCTCTCCGCCGTAATCGAAAAGCCGTATTTCAGTTGTTCTCGTGCGTTAGAATGGGTGTTTATAATAGCGTGAATTTAGATATTCCCTGAGCGCCTCACTTTTTTCTTTTTCCTTATTAGCGATACGCATTGTGAATTGATGGCTTGTCGATTCGGTATTGAGAGTTCAATTTTACATGGGATTCAAATTTCGCGTGTTAATATTAATATATATCGGAGCGTCAGTAATTTATTATACCAAATAAAATATAATCAGTGATGAATTTAAGCATTGAAATTCATTCGATAAAATTAAGTTTACGGACTTATCCTGCACAGGCTCGATGTTAACGCTGTTAATCCATTTCATTTATAATACAATATCAAACTGAAATATTTAATGTAACAGATAAGTGAATGCGCAGAATGGACAATTTTGATATCGTAAATCAATGCGAAATTCAGAGCACAATAATCAGCGTATTAAAATGCAATAATTGGGAAAAGCCATTATACGATATAAAATACATTAATCAATATTTTATCACGCTAATGCAAATAACTACGATCTCGTATAGAAAAATAAAACTACTTACACATATAGTCTAATGAACATTTCAAACAATATCTCAATCCATAACGTCGTAAAAGAAACTAAGTATAGTTTTTACAATGCCTAGGCGCAGCGGAATATTTATCAGCCTGTATTCATGCGCGTGGCCTCGAACGAAAAAACTTTTTAACGCGCAAGAAAAGCCTAAAAAGGCAGGAGACATACGGCGGCTTCGAAAGCTAAAGCAAAAAGCAAGAGCAAGCCGGACAGGAAGGGCATTAAATTAAAATACGAGGTAGGTACTGTGGGGGAGGAGGTCGTAAACGAGGGCTAAAAAGTCGGCATCTATACTCGCGTGTGCCGCGAGCAACAATAAAATGCACTCGCATGGAGAGGAGGAGCTGTAAAATAGAAGGGAGGAGCAGTATAAGTCATTCGGTTGTTTTGCGCTCTGATTGGAAAAGCTGTGTATGCGTGCGAACGGTCGAGAGAGAGAGAGAGAGAGAAAAGCAAATCACCAGTCCATTCACACATCGGCGCCAATGTTGCTTTACACGTTTTTTCATGCGTTTTTGTACATAGGATATTTTTGCGAAAAATCGCGTGTCAAATGGGGATCATTTACGTTTACGTCGCGCGTAGACAGTTTCGATATATTCGTGAGATAACATTTGGATGAGAATTTTCCATTTCGAATGCTGGACTGATTAATTATCGATCGTTGATATAGTGGCACCGAAAGCGAATGAGAAAAAAAAAGGAGGAAATTTTATACTTATTCATGCAGATATACACGAACTTAGCGCCTATAAATGTACTATATCTGAATACTATTGCATTACAAACTTCTGTTCTCTGCTTATGAAACTTATGAAACTTTGCTCGCGCGCTCAAGAAAGTTACATTTTTATTTCGAATTGACGTCTGCTTATATTCTCCAGATGAATAACGGAGTTAAAAAAGTTGTTCAAGGACTTTAACCATGCGTATATTCCCGGTGTAAAATTGACTTTGCACGCGCGCGAAAATAAGTTTCCATATCCGCGGATCGTTAACTTAAGTTGAAAAGATTTATTTACATTCTGCAAAATGTACTATGTATTTGTGGGTTTTGTAAACTAAAATTGTTTTCGATATGATGGAATAATAGTTATTATTCAGTCAATGAGCAGCTATATAAAGTATTATCGCTCGGTTGAGATAAGCTGCGAAACAAACCAGGATATAGACAGCTGGATCGGTAATTATTTTCGTGGAAGCTTGTCGATATAAGCAAATCATAATCAGATGATCTCTAATCAGTGTGAATTCCGTGGCTATAGTTTGTGTCGAGCAAATAACGTTTAACAATATTTTCCTTTAATTTCGTATAATCCTGTTAAATTCATCGACGATTTATTCGTCATTGTGGACGGGTGATGTACATCGCTACCGCTGGACAAAATAATACATCAAATGCACGCGTATCCGTAAAGTAAATGTATCTTTGAACAAATAATTGCTTTAGCCTATAAAGCCGGTATAGCGTTATTCACTTTATTGATTTTGCACTATTTATTTTATTTGAAGTTTATTCGCGTGTAAAAATTAAGAGCAAAAATTATACAGTTTATTCAGGACCCTTGGTCAAATACATTTTATCGGGATATATTTTCAATCCGTTGAGACTCATTTGAACATATTTGGATCTAATGCATGGAATTTAATATCGAATTCTTCATTATTATTAAAAATATTAAGCTTACATAAAGGTTTAGTATATCCAAATTATATTATTTTAATTTCGAAGCTTCATTCGGTAAAATTGTAATCCGCAGCTTGACTATATTATATCCTGATATAAAATTATCAATTGCAGAACGTATTCGATATAAGCGGTAGATCGTAAAAGCGAATATACGCGCAAATTTAGTACTCAAAAGTACTTGAACTATTCGGACATGTGCGAAGAAGAGCTCTGAATATCTCGGAAAGACCAAATTCACGTTTCGGACATCGATCCGCGCAACTCTCATTTTATTATTCCACTGCGAATGGCTGCACCTAAAAATTATATATTTTTGGAAGAAAGATCAATCATTTGAACTTTGCTTTGGCTTTCGCCCGTTTTTAGTTCCACGCTTGCAAAAGAAAAAAGGGGGAAAGAATCATAAGGAATCGATTCGAAGAGATTGATGGCCAGCAACTTTAGCTCCATTTTGAAATAACTTTGTTCAAAGTTTAGAATATTTGGAAAGGTACAGTAATGAAATATACTTTTGTTTTAAATTAAATTCTGTACCGCGCGAGTAATACATATGCATGACCTGTAATCAATCTTACACCCTTAATCATTTTTACTTCTCCAACTTTACAATAACTTGCTTAAATCTGATTTAAAAACCTCGGGAAAGTTTTTCAATATTAAATAATTCGACATCGACAGTTCAGAAATCCCACTTCCTAAACTAGACAAACCCAATTTACAAAATAATTCGCAGAAGAAGCTTCAACTCGACAAAGAATCACAGTAGTCGATTCAAAGAAGGGAAAAAAATTTGAGAGATAGAACCAGCCACTCCCAACTTATTATAACGAATTTCCAAAGGCGAAGGATAGAAAAAGATTGGTTGAATCTCGCAGAGGCATTGTGCGTGTGTACAGCAGCTCCCTGGGAGAGAGAGAGAGAGAGAGAGAGAGAGATGTGTGGAAGCAGAGCCAGAAGCAGCAGCAGCAGCAGCAGCAGCAGCAAGCGTACCGCCGGCGGCGTTGGTTAGGAAATGGCTGCCACCTGTAGCTATTGATCGGGAGGGCGAAGCCGAGTGTATTTTCCGCCGGCACGTCCCTGCGCACTTCCTCGCTCTCCCTCTCTCTCTCTCTCTCGTCCCAGGACACGAGAGCATTCGCTCGCTCTATGGTGCCGCACGACGTTATAAACTTACGTCCATCTCTCGCCCTTCCTCTCACGCACGCACACACACACACACACACACGCACATGTACTCGCAAACTCTATCTATTTCGTTCTAGAGCAGCAGCGGCAGCAGTTGCGATGTTCTTGGGGGAAAGAGCGAGCGCCAAAAGCCTCCGTATTCGCGAATCAGAGTTGGTGAATTCATTTCTGCGCGGATGTGTGGTGCACGCTCACGCGCGTGTGTGGGCTGTAAGTAAGTTATTACCGCGGGAGGAGTGTATATATACGTATACGAAGGGCAAGTCCGTAACCGCCGAGATATATTCTACGATTTCGAGTATCGAATGCTAGGGGCTTCTCAAAGCCGTTCTTTACAGCTTCCTTCGGCCGTTTCTCTTTTTTTTTCTTCGTGTGCTTTTCATAAGAGATGCAGGAAGAGATTTATTAAGGAAGACGTTCAGTTATTTCGGGTGAGGTACTTTTTGATAAACGCGGATAAACTATTTTGGAGTAATTTCTTGGGAATTCCCTGAATGTACGCAAAGGCGTATAATCTTTATAACCGCACCGACAATTTTTCCCAAATCCGCAAAAGGCCCTTTGCAACGTCAGGCGAGAAATCTATTTGTGAGACTTTTTCTGCTTTACAAAGCATTTCGAATTGAAAGAAGAATAGTAATAGAGGTCGAACGAAATCCTATTACTTTCTCGAGGAAAGATGATTTTTATGCTAAATCGACGAGTATCGAAGGAGATACTTCAGCGAAAGAAGGAGCTTATTAAAATTTTTGAAAAATCTTCCTTTCCTTTCATTTCTCCTGAATAATGACTTTGAAAAGTGTGGTCATTTTAAAGTCAGATAAAGCAGCCGAGCGCGCAATTAGAGAAAGAATTCGTGCGAACTGTATAGCAATCAAAAGGGGTAAACTCCTTTGCGGAAAATACGACTGCTGGTTATTAGAGCGAAGCGTGTAACCGAATAAAGAAAAAAACGCACCTCCCCAAATTGCGGTAAAATATAGTAAGACATATTTTCACATCTTTAATTTCCAGAGTCAGCATTTCTCCCGTATATAACAAAGGGGAAAAAAGTAGTAGTAGCAGAATTGAAGATATTAAAGGGGGAGAGATTGTGAGAGAGCTGAAGTGAAATGGGGAGCTGGCATGCCGTGAAAAAGCCAGACTAACTTTTATACCGTGTTCGAGTCCCGGATATTGGTGTCTTATATTCTCCTCCTTTTCTCTTTTGTAATTGAAACGACTCCACAGCGTCTATTCAATTTCAGAAAGATAAATACTAAATCAAAAATTCATTCATCTTACTGTGACTTTTTCATTCTTATACCGATGAGTGGACAAAAACGTGACCGAGAAGCCAATTAGAACTTAGTATTGTATGTCGTTATCATCACTGGATTGTTCTATTAACGAAAAGTATAACAATTCGCGATTCGCCAAAATTTTATTTCTACAACCATTTAGGACACTCAGGAGCGAAGCGATACGCGAGCAAAAAAACTGCAAACCCAAAATGAACTTCATTAGGAACATTTCTGAAAAGCAAAAAAGAAAAACTAATATTAGTTAATGGCATCGTTCCTGCGCGCGGAACCTGCAATAATAACAAAGACGCAGGCATCAGCTGCAGTGTGTGTGTGTGTGTGTGTTTGCCACACCGCTGCCACTGTTGTGGCTGTCTTGCGCAGAGCTTCCGAGGCATTACCGCGTGCGCAGTTATTTTGAGGCGGAGCAAAATCTTATACAATTAAGACAAAAAATCTTGACCCGGTTAGAGTTAACTGAGTTAACTGCAAAAATTGCTCCCCTCTGATTCTGAAGGGCTCGTAATATTTTATAAGATGCCCGTGCGGGGTGTGTGTGTGTGTGTCTTGGATTGTAATTGCTATTAAGATATATGATGATTACTTCTTCGTGCCTTGCTATATTTTCAGCTTTGCGGGTGTTTTAATAATGTTTTTGGGCGATATGCAGGGAATTCACGATGTTATTGCTACTAAAATTGCAATAATAATTAGAATCATTTATTTTTTTTTATCCGGAATTTAATTAGTATAGTTTCTGATAAGTAGTACAGACCAGCAATTATTTTATAAAATAAAATTATATCAAAAGCATCTCTATTTTCCTATTCGATACAGATCAAACTTTAATCACGCGATAAAATAAATCAGCAGAGTTCCACAGCCACGATGCAAAAATTGCAAGGTATACACATCAAGTATTTCAATCTAAAGGGAAAATTACTTCCCGAGACTCTCCTCACTCGATTATCCCCTCTTTCGAACTATACGGCATTGTTGAACGAAAGCGAAACATCGCGCGCGCATAGCCGTGAACTTATTATTAAATTTTTTCGCAAAGGCCATCCTCTCGTAGTCTAAGCTGTTCTATTCGTGGCAAGTCTTCCATTCAAGTGGCATCCACGGTGTCGGGCCGAATGTCCTTGTCTCCTCCTACCCCCCCTCTCTTCCCCTCTCCCGTCGGCATATTTGGAAGTGATGAAACGAAAGGAATTTCAATTTTTCGTCGTCGGTGGCGGCGGCGGGGGTAGATAAGCGTGCCACCGAAATCAAGGTCGAGCCCCGTGGTATACGGTCTCAATGACTCCGGGCGATCTTCTTAATTCACCTACACACCAGCTGGAGCTGCTATTACGGACCGCTATTCACTCTTTCTCTCTTACTCTTTCTGGACACTCGATCGAGCGCGCAAGCGCACGCGTTTACTGGCTCCGCGTAGACTCGCCTCGAAAGTGCTAACGCTCTTCTGCCGGCCTAATTAGACTAATTATTCCCGATGCAGGTGAATAATTAGCGGCTTCGCCCTCTCTGTATATCTCGGGTCCTCTTTCTCTCTCTTTCACGTGCCGTTGAGTATAAGCTACTGGAAGGGCACGAGAGAGAGAGAGAGAGAGAGAGAGAAGGCATTTATTTGCGAATATTTAAGCGATATGCAGCAAGAAGAATACTTCAGTGTTAAGAGTTAACTTTTGGGCAGAGAGACAAAGTTCAAGCAAAAGTAAAATATTTTGAGCTGCATACGAAATAAAAAAGAACTGTGATTTATTTATTTAGTACTAATTTATATACATTCACTACTCAGAGAGAGGTATAATACTACGTACCATCTTTAACGAAGTAAATTTGGATAAAATAAAGTGTATAATTATTTGTTTGCCGATCTTGATGTCGCAAGTAGTGATTAAATTAATTTAAAAGTAGTAAATAAACTTCTCTAAATGTGCAACACAAAAATGAGATTGAGTAAGTCAACCGAAAAGCCATATTTAATATTGATTCACACGGCACCGAAAATAAAACAAATCCGTTGATATTTTCTCATGAATACTAAAAAATCCCGTCTATCTTTGCCACCAGCATATATACCCAGTGAAAAATACCCCTTCGAAAGCTTCAACCGATGCGCGGAATTTGTTCATTTGATCCATTGTGTATTCTCAAAATCCTCGTGAATACATATAAACATACTCGCTGCCTGGCCCAAAAAAATTTCGAGATATCTATAGTGGTGTTACTTTCTCTCTGTGTTCTCTTTTACACATTGTTCGCGAGAAAGCGAGAAGAAAAGAATTCTAGATGAGCATCGAAATGCGAAGCGTTGCCTAAATCCTGCAACTCTTTTCCACTGAATGGAAATGAAAAATCCGTAAAAAACAAGAAAAAAAAATAAAGCAAAAATAAGGGGGGAGCGGATGAAGGGAAAAAAACTCGGATTGGCTTGAATAATTTCGAAAACCTGCAGTGTTATTCTTGTTGGTTTTTGCCTTTGTTTTGTTCATCAAGGGTTTTGATAACTACAAATAACTCGAGGCTCATTATATGCCTTCGCTTTTTTAGAATATCGAGATGCTCCAACTTGCTCAGGATTCATCAGACACTCTTTTTTGTTTTGATAAAGCCTTATTGCACTCCCGTATACCCTTTTTTGGATGTACGTCTCATTTATTTATAGGTTCGGACTGTGCAAGTATTTGAACGCTTTTGTGCACTGGAAAACTTATACGATTGCCGCGGAAAAGAAAAGTACACAGTCTAGTGAAAGACGCGGGAGCTGTACAGTTTGATCATGCGTACTTTCGGTCAACTTTCATGGCTATAGCTGAAGCTGTATAGCGAAAAATTTTGAACTCAGATGGAATAAAAGGTAAAATTGTGAATAGCTGGAGAGAAAAATGATGATGAACAATCGTATATACAATATCAGAGAATATCGCATAGAAATATAAGAAAAATACAACAATATTTTCTGAATCTGTATTCGACTATCAATACAAATATTTGATCAGGTGTACATAATTAATGTACATATGGAAGCATATTATCAAATTTTTTGTTAAATTAAAAATTTATCAAACTATTGATAAATCACAATATAGCTATGTATAGCATTTTCAGCAAGTTTTCAAAATTTCAATTTCAAACTTGGCATATTTGTGATCAAACACGCTAACGTATAACTGCATATAAATAAAACTATTTCAAAAGGCCCGAAAACCTAGTATTCTCGTGATCAAATAAAAATCGTTCAACTGTTTATAGCAGGATATTTTCAAAATCAATAAAAGAGTGTCTCGAACCACATGTGCACGACACTAAAGAGAAGAAAGAAACGTCGAGTCACGAGGATGACGATCCGAAATTTCGCTGAAAAGCGTACAATAAAGGAGAACGTATACATATATACATATATATATGTGTGTGTACATACATACAGTATCGTCCTCTCAGCTCTACATTTTTCCCTCGCGCGCACTTCCTACATTCGGCGAGCATAACAAGAAGAGCAAGAGAGCAAAAGCGAGAGAGAGAGAGAGAAAAAGGAGAAACAAAATCGCTGTCCCTTCTCAAAAGTCCCATAAGGGACAGGGAACACCGCCATTCTCGTCGTCATCCGTGTGCGTCTATATGCACTCCCCGAGGAGATTTTAGTCAGGAGCTAAAATGGGGACGTTTTTTTCCTCTCTCTCTCTCTCTCTCTCCTTTTCTTTTTTTTTTTCGCAAGGTCATACCGGAAAATTCCCAGCCTTTTCTCCTCCTCATCCTCCACCTATTCCTTTCCTTTTCCGTGCCTGCGGTTCACTGAATTTTTTAAAGGGGCTGTATGTGTGTGTGAGCACGTGTGTGTGTACGTCCGGGAGTTTTGAAGAGACCCGCGGCCAGTTTTTCAGAATGATGATGCCTTTTAGCGATAATACCCTACTCGACGATTTCTACTCTATTTCTAGACGAAGTATTTTCGAATTCGCTCGGAAGAAGCGAAAAAAATATTATTCGATCAAATTTATGAAGTAGCGATTGAAATGAAGTTGTGAATAATTAAATTTTTATTATATTTCACAAACAGGATTAAATATTTATCTAAGTATTTCATTGCAATTTAATTAATGAGCAGAGATATACCTAGGAATTCCAAAACGGAGATTAACTGTGTTTATACGTAGCAAACTATTTTTAGAGCTGCATCGAAGAAAGGGCACGACGCAAGTTTCATTTTCAAGCATAATGCCGAACAGAGTAAATTCGTGGCCCGTCAATGCGACACTACACGCGCACACCCGTAGTAAACATATATACAGCTATAGTACTCGTCGATGTGTGTGGCTCGAGTTTCTGAGAACTATTCGTCATTTTATCCATTATAATAAGTCAAGGAGAAAACGATAAACTGTCAAAATTACGAGGCTGTAAGTTATCGCGATGCCTGGTCTTACCTACATATCCGAGCGAAAGTCCGAAGAAACTTATTGAATATCAATACATAATGTATACTTTTATTTACGTGCATCTCTGCTACAGGAATATAAATTACTTAGTATATTATAAGTTAAGCAGTGTTTAGAGTTTGGTTCAGTGTGCATCTATTAAATACTGGTAGACACGGTTAATTACTCAACAACATGAATTATAGTTTTTGTACAAATAAAAATAGTTGATGCCTAAATAAATCATTATTTACAACGTAGAATATTCTTTGTAAATACAATAAATTAATTAGAAACCTATATTGTCTTTTATTTTTTAGATTTTGACTATTTCCATTTAAAAAAATCTACCGATTTATCTTTTCGATGTTTGACTAAGAACAAACGAACATAATATTCGACTTCTCGCCTCTTTGCACTTTTAAATCAATCACCAAACGCGCTTTAATATAGACTTCGAAAGTTGGGTCGCATGTTCCACTGTACCCATAACTTTTCTGCCTGCGTATCAAAAACAAAGTATGGAAAAGTGTCAGTTAGCCGCGAATCTACTAAAAGAACGACTTTCGGCTTAAAAAAAGATCGAAAAAGGTTTTGCGAACAGCGTTTAAGAACAGTTAAGAAGGTATGATTAACGAGCGACGGATCATGCGAAGGTAATCGATATGAAGTTCGAGAGTTCTTTTTAAAACTCAATTCGACGATAATTTCGCAAGGACAATTTTTTGCCGTGATTAATCAGCGCGCCTCCATGTCCTCAAGCGCAAAATATCATTTTCATCTCGATATCTGCTTATCGTAATGAATTCAGACGTGCACGAGAGATAACGGTTGAAGTTTTGTCAGAAATTAGTTCTTACAGAATGCAAGTGAAATAACGTTTTCATCCATTTTTTTTCAATTTACTCGACAGCCGAGATATTTGGTAATTAATTATTTATAAAGCAACGTACATCATCTTATTTTATAATTGCATTAGATAATAAGAATTCTAATTACTACCCAAAATAGTAAGCAGAAACTGTATCGATATTAATTTACAAAACGTGTGAAAATATGTCTGTCCAAACTCGGATGCATCTACTTATTTAGAATTGCTACTATATGCATCCCCAATTTCCTCTCCCGCCGTTATACGGTAATCAATCATTCGCGCTGTCACCAATTCAATTTTTTATCGAAACTCACTTCATGACCAATTTTTTTTTATTACATATAGGAACTACACTTTTTATGTTATGTATTACAAAACACGATGCCTTCACGGAACGTAACGCAAATCAAACACGCAAATTCAATTTTATCATCTTTTAAATGCGCAATGCAATCGAAAGTGATTCATCGAAAAACATTTCGCGCGATATATATAGTTATAAACAATTATCGCGTAACAACATTTCCAGTACGGAAAAAGTATTCTCCAAACACACCTATAGATATTATTTTCGCAAACGTGCGACTACGCGATCTATCACCTACACTATACCAGTGTACGTCTGTGTACGTGTGAATGAATATGACGTAGTTGAGCTCGCGTGCTCCGGCTACTTTAAGCGAGCAGTAGCAACGGCAGCGGCGGCGGCGATAAGCGCACGAGAGCGAGCATCGACTAACCCGCGCGAATGCACTTCTTCTTCGTCGGATTCTCCCGCCTTCTCCTTCTTTTCTTCCTTCCCTCCCCTCCCCCCAACGACGGCGGCGGCGAAACATTTTTGCAATGGAGTTCAGAATTGCTTCCGACTGTAGCTCGCGCGCGGTTTACTGCACTTTCGCCCGACTTGCATCCCTGATATGCAGCGAGCGCCAAAGGCATAACCCCCACCTGCCTTTTGTCTTGCGCTGCGTATATATATGCGAGCAACCATTGTATTATGTAAACTGTCTTACTCGGTGTGAAATATGGCGTGAAAGATATTTGGATGCGCGACTTTTTTTAAGAGATAAGTTCTGGAAATGTACGTACGAACAATGAACGCTTTAAAAATACTTCTTTACAAGTTCTTTAAGAATGAATCATTTTTAAGAATACTTTTACAGATCACATGTTTTATTCTATACTTTTACGCTTAAAATTTGACGATGATAAAATAAATAACTTAACGGAAACATTCCGTACATTTCAATGTCACAATTCAACAAATGTCTATACCCATTTGTTCGAAATTTCTGTATGTTATCGTCACACACAATTTCGCTAGGTAAAAGAAATAATCGTCTTTCGAGAGTAAGAAAAATAAGGGGAAAGGCA
Organism: Megastigmus dorsalis; assembly: GCA_900490025.1. Lineage (NCBI taxonomy): Eukaryota > Metazoa > Arthropoda > Insecta > Hymenoptera > Megastigmidae > Megastigmus > Megastigmus dorsalis. The sequence goes on along the minus strand of UELU01146891.1, from coordinate 4,463 downwards.
TCCGCGCAAAAAGCGACAGAGAGAGAGGGAGAGAAGGTGACTTGAGACGGATTAGTTGGCCGAGGGGGTGTAGGGGATAGGAGGGCAGCTGCACAGTCTGAGGGATGCTGACCGACCTCGGACTGATCGATATAGCTACAGGTGTCCGAAAGTATCAGCAACACGTGAGCTCTCTCTCTCTCTCTCTCTCTCTCTCCCATTCGCGTATCGAATTTCGTGCCAGCCGGGAAAATATATTACGATGGAAAAATGTTGCACTTTTATCGCAACGGCTGGTCGTGAAGTACTTTTCACTTTTGGAAATTAAATGTTACGCTGGCGTGCTTCTGATTAATGTTTCAAGTAACGTTCCGAGCTGTATGTTTATAACTACTAGAATTGGAATTACTGATATTGCACATACAAAAAATAGAGTTGGAATAATGCAATTTGAATATCAAGATTGTTGAGAAGATTGTGTAAACGCTCACAATCATGTATACTAAGAAACAACCTTATCTTTTGTTACACAATTTGATAAATATCCAATCGTTGAAATATTCCACAACCATTAGTTCAATTTCAGAGAATTTCACAGAAAGTAATCAATATGGAATTTAAGATAGTAAGACTGTGTGAAAAAGGCCATTCCAGATAAACTCTAAATAAAGCTCAGAGGATTATATATACATATATTACTTGTGAGTTAGACATCAATGAAAAAAGAATTCCGAGAAAATGCGATTTTACTTGTGAGTCTCTACAATCTTGGGTCGGTTAAATGTGGCTTCGTATAAGAAAATAGCGTTGGTAATCGACATTGTAGAACTTCCGCGTCGGCTACGTCGTCGTAGAAAGATTGTCTTTTAAGTAGTGCCTGTCCCTAATGACGCTTCACCAAAATCTAATATACATGCCGAGAAGTATGAAATATCGTTGAGCTGGTTCGTATGAACCGTAGAAAGGTAAAGGATTCCATATATTTTAGGTGTAGTAATTTTGAATAGTGCAACTATTGAAGCTAGCGTTTAGGTAATGTTGATACCGAGCATCGATAAAAGTTAAACAAATAAATTTGATGTCAGTCAAACTCGCCTACATATAAAGCACAGCCCTCCCATAATTTGAGTAAATAATTGAACAGCTCGGACAATTTTATTAATCGATCGACGTCGCGGACGCCTCGGAGAGCTTTTAAAATATTTATTCCACAAAAATGCCGAATAATGCACTCGAACGTCGCCCATCAAATATAACGTATTTATGCTTACGTTCTTGACCCATTTCACCTGCCTGGAACACATTTTCTCTCCCCCCTAATAAGTGTGTATATATATATATAACCGGTAAAGCTTTCTCCGCATTACCAAGCAATTGGTTTTATGACTAATAGTAACTCGCAGAGTAAAGTATCTACTCTTTCGCACCAGCACTCAAGAGACTGTTATGATCATTGCCCAAGTGCTTAAACATTTCCTTTCCCACTTTTCGCCTCTAACCTAAAACTGATAAAAGTTTTAGCTTCTTAACAGTCCGATAAGATCTGCGCCGAGCGCCGCAACCGTTTGCGCGCGGAGCCCAGGCAAATGTTCTCTCTTATTCTCAAAGCATCATAACTGCGCCCAATCGATAATAAGTCCGAGTTCGCTCGATACTCGGGCAAACTAAGTTAGCCGCCCATCACAAAGACACAAGGCGATCATTGATAAAGCAACAACTGAGACTCTCCTATATATACCTACAAGCCTCGGATCCAAAACAGCCGTATATCTAATATTTATGTGTAGCAAAATACAAAAACCAAAAACAAAACTAATGGCCCTGGGTTTGTTGTACGTCAAAGGAGTGAGTGAGCCGAAATGCAAACCGCATAAGGTGTACAGGTCACACAGAAAATGTAAATCGCGTGACGGTCTCGAGTTTCGTATCTACACGATATATGTATGTACTGCCGGTTCGAGACGTTGCTTCACTTTCGAATCGACGCGCAAAATTTATGCCTCCGTTAAAGGCGCCCAGGATGGGGCGGCGGCTCTTCGCTAAAAATACCCGCGGAAGGGCTAAAAATATATTGTACGGGAGCATTGGTGTTACGCTTTTACGCTTTTACCCGTTTGATGAAGTGATGCGCGCAACGAGATAGGCTGCTCCCTCCGTTAATTGCAAATCGTATCTTTGACCTTTAGACTGATGGTGTTTTCTCGGTAAAAAGTTGTGTTTTTTTCTAACGCACCGTAATCAACTATAAAAAATATTTATAAATAAACGATATTCGCAATATTGGTACATTGAATGTCTAAAATTATTAAAATTTTAATTAAGACGCTTGTCATAACTTTTAAAATGTCAAACGCAATTTCTGTTTGCTCCTACTTGCAGCCGATTAGAGTCTACTAACAAAGTTCAGGATGCATTTCCGAACGTTAATGGATATCAAATATGAATCAGAACGTATTAGCCTTAGCAGGATGTAGTTCTACAATGACCGTTTCCAATTACGAAATTCCATTGTATCCGTACTTTTCAGAAATACTTATCAGAGCTTTCAAGCAAACGAATTACTTTGCAATTCAAGATAATAGGATAAATATTCGTAACAAGAATATGAATATGACCGTTATCGATTAAGTAATTAGATTGGTATCAAACGTACAATCTTCAACGTTTGATGTACAAGTTTACTCAGTTTTTATTAGAAGTTGATCGTTTCTTCTTTTATCCAAATACATATTTGAGAAAAACTGAACTTGTCAATTTTAATAAATGTGTTAATTATATGATGAATGATGTGTTTCAACTTACGTCAAATGGCATTGAATGTGTTCATTTCAGTGACTCACCTGTAACAGTAAAAATGTAATAATAATTATATACATATTTAACTTAAAGAGTACAGATAGTAAATATCAGTCAGATTTAAGAGTTACTCAATTATTCAAGAAGTTATAATTTCAAAAGATTTTATAAACACGGAATATAAAAATGTTTAAGCTTATGTGGCAAAAATAGGAACGCACACATCCTTGATAGTCATACCAATAGCTAAAGACTTTGAAATCGTTCAGAACGAAAGAGCAAACGGTAGCCATTCCAATTAAACCATTTATATAGAGCTCGGGAAAAAAAAATAGAAAAAAAGCCGCAGACTATCAATTTCCACGGAGAGCTCAATTGCCATTTCAAAGCCTCACTGGAAAAATCCACAATCCCAATATCATCAGAGAGTATAAAACCATATACGAAATTCTCGCAAGCCATGCAAAAATTCAAAAACGAATAATCTCCTCGATAAGAACAGGAAGGAAATCCTCCCTCGCGAAATCTCCGGGTAAGGCACGTTCAATTCCAAAAAGGCACTCGCGAATACGCACGAGGAATGGGGAAAAAAGTGTAGGGTATATAAGCGCCTGCGCCTCGTGTACTCGTGTCTCGAGAATCGTGCGCTACCACCAATAGTAGTACTACTTGGTCGGTATTATATAGAGTTGGCGTCGTCGGCGGCGCCTCGTCTAGTCGCGCCCTACATACATGCACGAGATAAGGGAAGGGGCAGAAGTAGGTCAACGGGTGACCCTGTCACGGTTAACCCCCGTCAGGGCGAAAGTATACGGACGTGGTCGCACGCGCGTGTGTGCATACATACCCATCCTGTCGCTGATACATATATACCATACGTCCCTATACACACGCGTCTTTCTTTCACTCGTGTGCGATCTCGAGAAAGTCACGCCGGATATGCTTATGTATCGGAAATGGCAAAGAACGAATGAGTTTGCGTGTGCGTGTGTGGATAGTGGGGTGATTGTGGCCAAACAATGCGGGAGTTAAGCGAGCGAGGGGAACAACCGAGAGGAAATTATGGCTATGGGGGCTTGTGAAATTCTGTGGGAGGATATTTTTTTCTTTCCTTCCTCTTTTCTGTTGCCCTTCTTTTTAAACCGACCACCTGCTACGCTCTTCAAAATTGTTTTTCTCGTCTTGTCGGTGGGGTAAGGATTATGCGTAGCCAAAGGTGTATTTCCCGGTAAATTATTCAAAACGACTGAAAGCTTTTTTCTCTATGCTTATTTTATGGCTTTGAGGGCCTGTTTAGAATAGTGCGAGATGCAATTCATAAGGCTTTAGATATCATCGACTCCGGCTTGAATGTAGTAGCTTTTTATTGAGATAATCTTTAATAACAGCAGCTCATTTTTATTGTGCACTTTTTGCTTCGTCAGAAAGAAAGCTTTGTAGCGTTGAAAAAAAATTGATTCCAAAAATGCTTAAAAACATTTTTTAACATCGTTCGAACAAAAATTAACTATTTAAAAAAAAATTCAGATTTGTGCATGCGTGTGTATGTATGCATCTGCAACTCGAGATCGGATGAGCCGATTTTCAAATTTCAAAACTCATTTTATTATTTTTTCGTGAGATGAGGCTGAAAAACAGTTTTTAAGAACATCGAATTCTTTCATTTTTTATTTCCGATATTTTTTTTT
>UELU01146890.1:23985-37334 GCA_900490025.1 Megastigmus dorsalis | reverse complement strand
GTGTGTGTGTGTGTGTGTGTGTGTGTGTGTGTGTGTGTGTGTGTGTGTGTGTGTGTGTGTGTGTGTGTGTGCGTATGTGTGGATGTCATTGAGTGTGTGTGCACTAAGCAAATTTGGGTTTTCCATGACAAAAAGAATGAAAAAACAATGCCTTTTTGTACACTTAATTTTTATCATATATTTCTGCCTCTTTCTTTTTTCTTGTTTATCATTAGTTAAATATCGTTTAACATCATTTTCTATATACAATATGATTAATTATTCCTCCGTTACAGACTAGTACAAAATGAACAAAGATCGATACGATGTATTATATATAAACGTCGAACGAAGAAAAAACGTGGAAAACCCAATTCGTCTTTTTTTTCGCTCTCCTTCTCTTTGTCTCCGGCAACGATAAATAAAGAGATAAATAATAATAATAATAATAATAACAATAATAATAGTAATTATAATAATAGTAATAATAATAGTAATAATAATAAGAAACAGTATAACAGGAGAATCGAAGTACATAACATACACATGTATACGAAAGTGCGAGCGATCAGGAAAAAAATATCGTATATTTAAAAAAAAAACAGAGAACAACGCACAGGAGTTTATTAAACGAGTCGAGACGCTCGAAAATCTGTCGGTGTCAATGTGTGTGTCTGTGTGTGAATGTAAATGCGCGCGAAAATAGGCTTTCGCAAAATAGAAGCTCGGACCCGGCGCGCTTCTCTTCTCTTTTCGGACGCGAAAAACTCTAAAATTAAACTTTCTCACTCGATCTTTCGCGTTTTCTCTCTCTTACTCTCTCTCTCTCTCTCTCTCTCTCTCTCTCTCTCTCTCTCTCTCTTTTTCTTTTACACACACACTCACTCTTTCCATACTCGCCACGTTATGTTCCTCTATTTATCTTTTCTCTCTTATTTATATAACCGGCACCGGCAACGTTCTGTGTATAATGGGCTGCAAAATCCCAAAATCTAAAAAATCGAAATTTCACTGTACTTAAATACGAGATGTAAATGTTAATTTTCACTTGTTACCTTCGGATATTGATCTTTGATTCATTTCAATTTCCCGTTTGTTACTTTGATCTTAGCTATTAGTGATAAATATGAAAGAGAACAATTATATAAAGGAAGATCAAAGATTGACTTGAGTCAAATTATTTTCAACTCTTTCAAATTTTCGAGACGATGTCTATATATTTTATTAAGTGAAAATTCTATTGCTCCACATGATTCAGATTGTATTCACATGATTCACACTAAAAAACCAGAGACTCAAGGTTACGAGTTTGAGATTTGCACAATTTTATTGTAGCGATTCGAAAAAACTACTTTTATGTATCATTTCATTTATTTTTAACACACTTTATACGTTTATTAAGGGGTAAACGAAGAATTTTGTTTTACCTATGGATTATAGCTAATTCACTAGTCGTGGTTTCATACTTTTTTACTCGTAAATATATTGAATGAAATGTTCTGAAATTTGGTAGAAATTCTGAAAATTCGCTGTCGAATTGGGCTTTACTGCATCAGGCAATTATTCACCTCGGCATTTAAATTAGTGCTACCATCAGTCTTGGAGTTGCACATGCGTTTATAACAAAAATATTAAGCTATTTTCACACAAAAATTCTGTTGAGCCCAATTCTTACAACTAATAAGAATAATTAAAATTTAATATGACCGTCAAACTCTTAGTAGGTAAATTTTACAAAAAGTATGACACCGATTTCAAGGAGGACGCACCAAATTTTGATGCCATCTTGCCACTGACCGTTAGTTGTTCACTTTGACTGCAAGTTGATTTTTAGCGCATGTAGACTTTTCTGTGGAAAAAGTCCAAACATGCTCTAAAAAGGCAACTTACCCGCCAGTGTCGAAAAGAACTATTTTTAATTTTTTCCGGTTTTTAACAATTTTCTCTGTTGAACCCAATTCTATAGTAAATTTTCACAGTATCTACCAAGTTTCAGAACATTTCATTCATTATACGAGGAGAAAAGTATGAAACCGCGACTCGTGAATTAATTATACTCCACGGGTAAAATAGAGTCCTCCGGCTTCCCCTTTAGAACAAAAAAAAAAAAGAAATACGAGAATTTTTTCGATGCCTTGCAACGATGCAAACTTCAAGTCTACAAGATTTTCTTGATTCTTCCCTCGCACTTCCTTCTATACAGCGTATCACTATCTCGACTGACGATCGATATCGACATGAAAAAAACTACAATGATTCTGCGATTTCGTCTCTTTCACACGTTTTCGCTTCACGTGTATCTGTATATGTGTGTCTTCGTTTTACATGTATGTATATAATTTATATATGTATGTATGTATGTATGTATGTATGTATGCGTTTTCGGAGGAAGAAGGAGAAAAAATCGAAGGTGACAAGAAACGAGATAACCGCCTCATATACGGGAAAAGCAGTTTCTCGCACCGATTGCATAAGCTTCGCCGTTCTGCAGGCGTTATTAAAAAATGTTACCCGAGTTTAGATCAAATTCTCGCGCAGAATTTCGCTCTCGTAACCTAATCTTAATTAAGTAAAATGTATATCGCACGATCAAGTACTTTTGTAATTAGTTCCCCGCGTCGACCGCTACGAAAAAATAAGACATTTTAAAAATACATTCGGCACGTAAAAACGTAAGCTATTCGTAGTAAGAATTTACGTAAGAATTTCTTGGAAATCCAATTTTCCGCTCTCTCTCTCTCGTCCCCCCCCCTCTCTCTCTATCTCTCTCTATCTGTTCTAAATTAAAAAGCATCGTCGACTGACTTTAAATCTTATGATTATTATCTAGTGATTATTTCTCCAAAAAATTCAGACGCTAGAGAAAATAATATCTGCCATCGAACACCAAAGAAATAATTCGAGATTATGCGTTTCATCTTCAAACTAACGGGAATTGGGTCCACGTGAGTTTGTACAAGACCGAGATGGAAAGAGGGAAACAGAGAGAGCGAGAGAGAGAGAGAGAGAGAGAGACAGACAGACAAAAGTACATGTATATATATGTACGATCGTCATCGCAACTCGTCGTCGTTGGTTACGTCGTAGGGAGAGAAACTCCTTTTAATCGAGCCGATAATTGAGCTCAATTCCCAATTGAGTTATAAGCGCACTGACGATTCGAGAGAACTGAGAGCTGCGGCTGTTGAATCCTCGATCGAACTCGCGTTTCTTCGATTCTCTCTCCCTCTCTCTCTCTCTCTCTCTCTCTCCCTCTCTCTCTAGCGGTTGTGGACGCGTATGTATGTATGCGCATGAAAAATTGAATGCACCGAGAAAAAGTAAAGCATACACATAAGCATCTCTATTTTTATATTGCACCGATGCTACGTTGTGTATAAGCACGCAAACAAACGCGCACATCCACCCACCCACTCACACACACACGCACACACACAAACACACACACACATTATAAGAGGACGATTAAAAAAAATAAAAGTATACAAAAAATAAAAATAATAATAAAACAATGCAATGGCGACTAATAGTATTCGCGAGATTCTAAAACAAAACGAAAAAGTAATATGTATAAGATTTTTTTCGCCTTTTCTTACTCTCACTTGATCTTTTTTATTTTTTTATGTACAATGTGTGATACACAGTTAACGCTAGAACTGAACCGAAAAAAAAAACGGTGAAAAAGATCGTTGACGGTGCGTCCTTATCAAGGACAATTCAAGTTTTCCTTTTTGCGCGCGACGCCAAAAGTCTGGGCTCTTTTTCCTTTTCTTTTCTTTGCTGCGGCGCTTGCGTCAAGGGTCGACGCAAACGCAGGCAATAAATATACACGCGTTTTTCTCCTTCTCTCTCTCTCTCTCTCTCTCTCTCTCTCTCTCTCTCTTATTCTGCATCGCAATAGTGTGTTTCGCATCTGTGTGTGTGTATTGTACGTTGTTTGGCTTTTATTTGACTCTTTTATCTAGCGCTAAAAAAGAACGAACGAGCGCACGCGACCTTGAGGTAGGGAGGAAAAATATTACTAGAAAATACATAATCTAAGAAGAGGTCTCGATATTTTCCATTTTTCTTTTGTTTCTTATGTATTTAATCTTTTTTTTTATATTATTCTTTTTTTTTATTTAGTTTCTTAAATCCGAGAGATCCAGACGCGCATTCACACGTAACTTCGCTTTCATTTCATTTTTATTTTTTTTTTTTTGCATCGCTCAGCAGCAGTTATCGGGAATCGGAATGGCTTGCAAGTGAATCAAACGTTCGAAATTTCAAATGTGCCGAGCGTTGAAAATCAAACGATTCGAAGAAATTTTAATTTTCGAACGATTAATCCCAGGCGAATCGCGAAGGTTTGCAAATCTTAATACTTTTCAACTTTTACTCCGTTCCGATTTTCGACTACTCCACCATTTTCCTGTTTATTCTCTTTTTTTGTTGCATTTTTTCGTCTTTTTTATTTTGTTCATGTCTCGCTTTTATTATATTATTAACGTATCGCGGGAAGGCCCCTGGATAGCCAAGGTAAATCTCTATAGCTATTCAAGGTACTTATTGCACCGTAGAAAAAACTTTTCTCACGCCGAGGTCATGATCGGGCGCGCTCGCACTTTGTCGTTTTCTGCTTTTTCTCCCCCCCCCCCTCTCTCTCTCTGGCGCGCGCGCGTGACAATACGCGTAACACTCTGCGTCTGTTTATTTTATCAATTATTCTTCGCTGACTGATTTACACCAGCTTTATATGTCTTTTTACGAAAAAGTTAGGGCGCCGGGCGAACGCACCCGAAAAATCGACGTCAACGCAGCGTTCGGTTTTTTTCTACTGTTTTTGTATACTTCGAAGCCAAGTCGCACAGGCAGAAAAATATATGCGGGTGTCAGTGTAAGTATGTCGTGAATGAATGTCGGTGTATATCTGCGTTCAAGTATAAGAAACGCGCGACCTTAAGCAGACGCCGCACGGAGTCAATCGATAATAATATAGAAAAATAGTCCAGCAGTAACCGTACATAACCATATTTTCCTTTTTTTTTCGTCTTTTTGACTTCACAGTAACAAAACAACATTTGCGAAACGAGATTTTTACGGTATTCATTTCTCTCTCTCTCTCTCTTTTTTTTCTCTCGCTTTCTTTCTCTCTCTCTCAACTGCTTACAACCGGAAGAATACACTGTAAGATCCTTTTTTTCATGGCGTGCTTATTTAATAATACCCGTCTACCGATTGCTTGCTAAGAGTTATACATATGTATATATAAATATGTGTGTGTATTACGAACCGGTGCGGAGTCGGCGCAAGGTCGATAGTGTGTCGCGTAAATTTGCCTTGTTTTAGTTTTCAAAATTTTTCAGTCTGCAATGGAGCATCTGGACCCTTTATCGCGCACTTTAACATTATATATGTACTCGGGCAAAAAAAGGAGAAAAAATATATTATATATATAAGAATGCTCGCTCTCTTTCTCTCGGACGCTCTCATTCACATCGATTATAATACGTCACAATCACGCTCTCAGACCGATGATGATGAAGAAAAGTTACTGTTCCCGATGTGCCTTTATCTCGCTCTTCTTCTCTCAGCTCTGATGACGATGTCCCCGACAATCCTGACGACGTGGCATTAGAAACAACAATTAATATGCGTGTCTCGCACTTTTACATACAACCACCATTTTTATTTTTACTCATTTTTTTTTCTCGCTTCTCTTCCCTCACTTCACTCAGATACGAAACTGCACAAACAAAATGACGACAAACACATGTATTCTTCGAGCTCCCAATTTCTGCATCTTCCTCTCGCTAAGCGTTTGAAATCTTCATCGAATCGCGAAGAACACAGTAAGTATACTTTCTCTCTATATCTTTTTTCTTCCATTTCTCACCATTTTTGGTTTTGTACACGGCAACTAAAAATAAAAAGAACAGAGACGAAAGTCGTTTTTGCTCATTTTTTCATATTTTATTTCATTTTTTTTAACAACAAGCAAGTCCACAATCGGCAACAAGAATACTAAGAGTCCATAGGAATTTTTTATGGTTCCACAATTCACCTTCCTTTCTATCTTTCGCTTCAACCACTTTGCACCTCCTTTCAACACTTAAGCTTTATCCAGGGGTAAAGGAGCCTAAAAAGGATTGAGGGGAGAGGGTAACAGAACACAACCTAGGAGAATGTAATAGTCCCTCGTCGTCGATGAAGAATCACTGGGTGAGTGGGATTTTATTACGTTTTATTATTCCTTCTCTCCTAGGTCTCCGAGGTGCTCAGGATTCTTAGCATAATATGCCAGAATCCTCCGTACCACAGCTCCTCAATGGGTCCAGCTGGCAGCTGATGTCACTTTTAACCTTGTGATCTGCAAACCCTTCAAAATTCTGCAAACTCCTTGGCGCACTTCTCTGTTGATGAGATTCTCAATGCCTCCTCCTCGTAATCATCAAAATTGCTGGTGTCACCAGGCCCCTTACACTTTGGTATAAAGGGTGCTTCAATTCGCTTCTGGAAGACTGCGATCCAGTCGGTACTGGCAAACCATTTGTGTCCCTTGATGTCATTGACTCCAGCCTTAAGATTGCCGAACCTCTTGGTCAGATCTACTTGGAGCAGACTACGCAGTAGATCCTTCAATTCAGAGCCAAAGTGCGAAGGAAACCGAACCTTTCCACCAACGATCTTCTCATATATTTGGATAGGTTGATCAGCAAAAAAGGGTGGATAGCCTGCTGCCATTTCATAAACTAAAACTCCAAGGGCCCACCAGTCGACTGCCTTGTTGTAGCCCTTGCTCAAAATAATCTCTGGTGCGAGGTACTCGGGTGTGCCACACAGAGTCCACGTTCTACCCTTGATTCTTTTGGCAAAGCCAAAGTCTGTGACCTTGAGGTAACCTTGCGAGTCAATGAGGAGATTCTCGGGTTTCAGATCTCTGTAGATGAGATCCAGGTGGTGCAGATACTCAAATGCCAAAACTATTTGTGCAGCATAGAATCTAGAGTGTGGTTCTGAAAATCTGCCGACCTTTCTCAAGTGACTAAACATTTCACCACCAGGTACGTATTCAAGTACCATGTAGAGATTTGAATTATCTTTAAAATGAAAGCGCAGAGAGACAAGGAAGGGGAAGTTTATCGCCTGCAGGATCCTCTTTTCATTGAGAGTGTGCTCGACCTGCTTAAGCTTGACAACCTTTTGCTTGTCCAGGATCTTCATAGCGTAGTACTCTTTGGTAGGTTTGTGTTGTACAATCATTACTCGTCCAAATGAGCCAGTACCAAGGGTCTTGATCCTGTCAAAGTCTTCAAGAGCAGCTGTATTGGTTGGATTCTTCTTCCATTTCTCCTCAAACTCCTCCTTGGCCTGCTCCAGAAACTCCTTTACGCTCTCAGCTGCGTCCACCTTCTTGTTGGAGCTCGTGGCATTGTTTCCCATTTTACTGGAGCCGCTCGAGCCTGCCAGGGCTCCACGGAGATCGAGTTTTCTCAGAATTTCGGCTGTTTTTTGTTGACTCTGCGCCTGGCAAAAGGTTTGCTCTCTCCTCTGACAGTCAGAAAGAGAGAGGGCTCCACAAATTGTTCAGATTATCTGTCCTTGGCACTAGCTAAAGATTGGCAATATCTTGGACACCACTCCCAGGGGATAGTGTGAGTTCATACGAACTTGTCCCAGCTTGCTCGACCAGCAGGGTACCCCAGATGCAGGAAGAAAAAGAGGGTACTAGTCGACTGGGATTCCCCAGGAAGTGGGTCAGCGCTGTTCCTCAGCTGTCTCCGCCATACCGACGATCTCCCGTAGCTCCTCTTTCCCAAGACGAGTACACCTCGTCAGAGAGGAAAGTGCTCTCTATCCTATATCTCCGTCTCTTTCGGTGTCTCGCTCTCTCCGTCAATCCAAGGGCGACGTCAGCCAGACGGAAAAAAACACCTCCTCGATCGATTCTCTCTCTGTCCCTCTCGCTGCTGCTGCTACTGCTGCTGCTGGCGCTGCTCCTTCTTCCTCCTTCTCTTCCTCCTCCTCCGCCGCCTCCTCCTACTCCTCCTCTCAACCAACGGAGGAGCTCTTCTTTCGTGTTCTGTCTCTATATTTCTCTACCTTTTCTCTCTCGCAACTATCCACGCGCACCAAGAAAACGTGAAAAAACCAAAATTAAAACTGAGACGAATATTTAGCTACTTATTCCAGTCGCACTCATGTAGAATAATGTTATACTCGCGCACGCACACACTTTTACTATTACACTGTATAACTATATACGAAGACGGGCGAACACACGTCCCCGAGGCTTCTCTCCTATCTCACTCTCTCTCACTCTCTCTCTCTCTCCCTCTCTCTCCCTCTCTCTCCCTCTTCTGTACTCACGAAAAAGAGAACACACGCACAGTGGTCGATGACGTCTGCGCGCGTGTGTACGTGTGAGCGCTCTATGTGTGCGAGTGTGTGGTAACCGTGTATATATGTGTATACATATAGATTTACATGTATATACCTACACACGTGTATATATGTGCATGCGTCAGTCACTTATATTCATTACGTATGTAGGAGTGAGCGCGAAAGAGAGAGAGAGCAAACTATTGGTGTTACTGCTGCTGCTGCTACTGCTGCTGCGGCGGCGATATGGCACGAAGACGACAATAATGGCTACCTCTCGTTTCTTTCACTCTCGTTGGCTGTTTCTCCCCGAGCACGAACGTCGACACTATATATAGCAGCGTAGCCGAGGAGAGGAGTACAAGGGTGCTGCTGCGATCGTCGTGAAGATACTGTGCGGAGAGGCGCGAGCGCGAGTCTGGTGTCCTGTGCGTGTGAGATTGGTGCTGGGAGAGTCGAGGAGGCGAGAGACACACACGATAGTATACGCGCGTGCGAGCTACTGCACCAGAGAGAGAGACGAATTTAACAACAACAACAACAATAATAATAATAATAATAATAATAATAAGAACGTCGGCACTGAGACACCAGCGTATACGTTGTGTGTAAAACTCTCTCTATATGTGCTCTATCTCGCGCGGGGCTGTCTGAGCTCCGGCGCACCGCAGGCACGGCCTGTTTCTACATGCGACACTGGCGACGCGGCACGGCTCGATTTCTCTCTCCCTCTATTCGGTCACTTGACACACAGGAGGCTCTCTCTCTCTCTCTCTCTCTCTCTTTTGCTGAGCAGTGAGCTGAGCTCGCGCACACGCACTCGCACGCGCAGCCACCTTTGCCCGAGAGAGCGTTAGTAGAATTCCTAATTCTCGGTTTCGGCCGCCGTCGTCGTCGTCGTCGGCAACTCGGCACTCGCCCCTCTGTATACGCGTGTGTATTATACCTATACGCACAGTATATAAGCTTTTATAACGCGCTGGATGGAGGAGGGCGCAAGCGCGAGCGCGACTCTCTTCTCTTCGACACTGTGCACGCTGGACTCCGGAGTTGTGCTGCTGTATCCTATACTGCCTGTGACTCTGCCGCCTGATGTATTTTTGTTTCTCGCGCACGCGCAGGATTCGTTAGCGCGACGTCGAGCCAGCGAGCGAGCGGGACGAGAAAAGAGCTTTTTTACTTTCGCTATACCTATACAGGTATCTCGTTTGCCTTTGCTAGCGCTCTGCTCTCTATCTCTCTCTCTCTCTCTCTCTCTGCAAGCCTCTCTCCCCCTCGCCCCGTTGCCTTATTCTTTTCACGCTCCCGCTGTTCCTTCTTAATTTCGCTTGATCCGCGCCTGCTATATAGCGAACCTATCAGCCCATATACCTATATATAATGTAGCTAAAGCGTGCGCGTGTCGAGTAGCGCGCACGCACGCAAAACTGTGAGAGCTGACTGCGCGGACTCTGTCTCTTTCTCTCTCTCTCTTGCTTTGTACAGTGCCAGCAGCCTAGCCATTAACTATAGCCGAGCGTCCCCGGGAAATGGGAATATACCTATGTATATATATAATATACGCGGACGTGCGCCAAAGTGACGGGGATCATTCGAGTTCGGAGCTTGCTGATGCCGCTACTTACTTGCCACTATATATACCGTTTGATACGATTGGAGGCTTCTATACACCGTATATACCTATATACTAGTACCGAGAGCGCTGCGCTCCCCCTCATGCACCCCGCGCTTGTACGGGCCTCTATATATATCTGCTGTAACAAATCAGATCGAGCATCGCAGAGCTAATCTGGGAGCTCCGTACTTACAGCTTTCAAAGCTCCCAAATATCCTCTGTAGACTCGCACTGTTCGCTCGTGCGGTAGCGCTGATGGTTTTGGCAATGAACTTTGCAGTTTCGAAAATGAACAGTATTTTAAGTACTTGTAATACTATTAATAGTGAATAGCTTTTTTTCTTTTTTTTTTTTTAAATTTAAGCAAGTGCAATCTCTTCAGATTATTTTGATTTACCTCGATACGAATGGTGGTACATAATATATTTCCTTTGGTTATTGCATTCGCGTAATTAAGCTTGAGAACTTCATAGAATTACAAAATCTTCTTATTCGGCTATCTCAATACGAGCTTTGCAGTTTCGAAAAAGTTTGAATCGGTAAAGTTCGATTCTATCTAACTTGTAGCGTTTCCGGTGATATGACATTACCATTTTCAAATTCATAATGCTGTGCATGAACACTGTCCTATATAACTGCAGTATTTCTCTACATTTCAAATTCTCAGCCCTGATACAATTTACTTTATGCGTGCAGGCTAAAAAACCGAATTTCGCAGTGTGTCGTTGCTCCTTCGGTAGTTTGCTCAGTTTGCTGTTCCGTGACTCCCGCGGTCGATACCCAATGAGCTTTTAAAGTTAAATGGTAGATGGCGCCACGGGTATCGCCTAGATTGTAGCAGATGGTAGATCGTAAGAAATACTTTGAAATATACCGCTGTATGTACACTGTACAGTACAATGTATACTAGTAGTACAATGGTGAATGCAGAAAAGTATTCGACAATCCCTAGATGGAGAATAAGAACGTATAAGTACGACCGATCTTTTAATATTTTATGCTAATCAAATTAGACATATTATTTAATGCGTTTAGAAACAAATTTATAAGTTCTTAATATTATGGGATGATATACCTAGTGGTTTTTATAATTTGTATATATCTGTTTTTATTACCTCTTACCTAGTTATTACTAAGGAGAAGCAATTCTTACTTTTATCAGATGCACTGTTTTATCGGCAGTCAACTGAATTTAAAAAGAAACTTCTATTTTAATATACTGTTCGTCATCTCAATGTAAATGACATCTGATGGGAAATTCAAATTTTAAATTATAGGTATACCACTTTCTTTTTGAGTTTTAAAAGGTTCAAGATAATCATGGTTAAGATAATATTTAAAAAATGTAAAAGTAAATAAAAGATTCTATATGTAACCTATCCTACTTAATTTTTTAAGTAAGCATGCACTGAGTACGGCAGTATTTATACTAAAAAAAGCTTTGAAAGTAAAGTATTCAAATATTCAATCGAATAAAATTCTGCTACTTGTGAAGAAATAATTTGAACCTAATACGGTTTGAAACTTCGTAAGGATACTTACGATCTCCCGCCGGCCTTTTTCTCACACACCAGGAGACCCGAGTGAAAAATCGGTTTTCGGAGCACAGTGTCGCCGACAACGGACTGGAATAAGCCCATAACCTCAAATTCGTTTCCGGATAATTAAGTGGTTTTATACGAAACTATAAAAAAGCTATTGCTTTCGTAAGACTGAGACTGAGATATGCTGCAGACTACTATGTCTACATATAATTTGCATGAAAATCTGTGCAAACAGTATAGCAGTAAAAAGAAATAGGATAGCCCAATGAAGATTTTTTATTAACAGAAACCGTCTGGGTATTTGATACGTTTATCTTTTATATGTTATTCTTTTGTATATTTTATTATAATATATTTATCTTTTTGAGATTTTTGAAATTTCCAAGCATGTCTAAAGAATTTTTGTCTGAACTTTGATACAAAACAGTTCCAAATCGAGATAAAAAGATACTTTATGCATCTCCTATATGTATATCCATTATTATTATGAAAAAACAATCAATAAAATGAATGCAATAATATTTCTTTAACCCAAAAAATCACTTTAAAAAAAAAACTTTAATAGTATGTGGTATATAATAAAGAACGGAACACGGCGGCTATTCGGGGGGTGTACAAGAGGAGAGAAAGGGGGGATGTAACATCTCGCTATTTATAATCGATGAACGGGATGAGGCAACAACGAGCAGCATCGAAGCCCATACAGGGCGTGTAGTACAAGTAATACACTCGATAGACCGAACGAACACTCACCGGCCTGTGTAGGTATATCCTTTGCCCCGATATATATTCCTCACCACGTGTGTGCGTGTGTGTGTGGATAGGCGGATTAACGGCTACCCTACACACGATAGACTCACATCAGAAATAGAGGCGCAACAGTAATTCGCGTCGATCGTGTTAATCAAATACAAAATATTTCATGACGGATCGCTGATCAGACGATGCTATATGACCTCCAAGGGAATGCAAAATTGCACACTCCCGAGTCCCGGATAACGAGCATATTGTTCATCTGATAAAAACATGAACAACTGATGCAACAAATACCTCTTTGTAGTTCTAACAAGAAAATCGTACGACCTATATTAAAAAAGTCCTCTTAAAAAAGAAATTGTGCAAAATAAATTATGTAGCGACAAATTTTTTGTGACAAATTCACAACTTCACAAGTAGATTCTCCAAAGAAGTATATATATAGGTGTTTTTTGATTTGATGTAAATTGTCTTTTTTATTGCCTTTTTTACTGCTCTTTTTTGTCCGAAAATTCATAAGTAAGTTTTGTTCGAAAGTGCATCATTCTACAAAAATTAATATAAAAAAATCCTACGTACTTCTCTAGGTAATAGTATATAGTTTTAAAAAATTTTCGTTTTTTTAGTCCAGCTCTCATAGTTTTCGAGAAATTTGTTCGCCTGCAGAGCACCTTTCAAAAAACATTTTTCTAGAGATTAGCTGTATCGCCGCCATTTTACATTAAAATAATAATAAAAAATATTTTATATACTTCAATATGTGTTAAGTGAACCCTCTAAAAAGAAACACTATTCCTTTTCCCACACTCCCAAAATAAATTGTCAAAATTAGGCTTTTTTTGGTCGCTAGAGTGGTGTTACCCCTTAAATAAGTATGTCTATAATATTCTTATTTTTACACTGGCGATTGTTCACTCATTTTCGAGAAACCAGTAAGTCACGTAACCATAAGTGTTGAGTTTTTCGTCGCTTTTCCCTGATAGAAAGATAGATAGAAATCAGTTTAGGTTAATTTAGCGAGTTTTTCAACGAGTAACCCCGGCTATTTCGTGCCACAGTTCTGGAACGCAAACTAGCTAAGGACTCGGCTATTT
>UELU01146890.1:6142-22637 GCA_900490025.1 Megastigmus dorsalis | reverse complement strand
CTTCCGTTATCGTACTCGTGATGACGCTCTTAATGTGGCCGCCAAATGGCGCCGCTCCTCTCAGTGTTTTTGCTAGCTGAATTGTGATTATTAACGGTGTTCCATAATGACAGATCCGATTATTGAAGAGGGCTGTGGCCACCGTTTCTGCTGTTGTGTCCTTGAGTGGAACAACTACGGGCCAACGTAAGAAACTATCAATTATTATGAGGATACAACGATAGCCTTCTACGGGTGGCATGTGTATCCCGATCGGAAAGCGAGTTAAGACGTTCATCAGGGCCAGTTCAGTAGCCTTACGCCAAATATCAGGTCCTGACATGGCACCTGACCAGGTCCTAGAAAGTCGCGTAACGGGATGCGAATGAGGCCCTGATATCTTTACTGCTATTTTTCAGTTTTTGTTAATTTAACTATTTCAGCGATTCGTAAGACAGTAAATGTATATTCGAGTCTTAACTGCAAAAAGAGTTCTTTGTTGCTATTATAAAAGCCTATGTATTAAATATTGCATTTCCAACATTTTCGCTTGAATTAATCCTAACCTACAAAATAAAACGACATGGACGCTTAGTATCTATTAATATCAGGCACTGATCAGGCCCATATAAGGCCAGCCCTAATATATCAATAAGTATTAACTTAAGGCCCTGGTCAGGTCCATCTAAGGCCAGCTCTAGTAATAGTCGCTATTGAATTAAGGCTCTGATCAGGCTCATCTAAGGCCAGCCCTACGTCTGATTAGCCTTTCCAGGGCCATCCTCCCGCCTCGTTACGCTCCTTATTAGGTGCCGGTAGAGGCCGCCAAGCCAGGCCCTTCGGTACAGTTAAGGTTGCCTTAAATATTTTCCGATCGGGATGATTTCCACGTTTATGTGGTTAGACCATGACAATCGACAATCGGCGCCGCGATGCCTTGAGGTGTTAAGCTCTGATATACCTCTGTACTTTGGCTCGTTGACACTCAAGACATTCTCTCGACCATTTCAAAGATGTCTTAATGCCAGACCAAATATATTTTTCACGTGACAATCGAACTGTCCTGCGACCACTAGGATGTGCTAATCCGTGTACGACACCAAAAGCAGATTTTTATAAGCTTTTGGGTATGTAAGGTCTAACCGAGCCTGTGGAAATGTCACAATAGATTGATACGATGAGCTAGACGGTGAGACGTTAAAGTTTTAAAAAGAATGATTGATGGATGAGATTCTGTACTTCGTTGTCCATTTGCAGATATTCTTGAATGTGTTTAACACTAAATACAATAGGTATATTTATTGCTGATTTTTGGTAGGGCATCAACGACTGTGTCTTGTTCAACTTTGACATGAACTATTTCGGTTGCGTAAGTACTGCAAAATATAACTAACTGTCTTAACTGTCGCCTCCGTGCAAAAGCATATGCGAAAGACTTATGGTCGGTTTTTATCATGAAATTACGACACTCGATTGGAAACTCGATTCGACGCATTACGAATTAAAATGTTTGATAGCGGCAAATACTACTAATAGCTCTTTCTCGTATGTGCAAAATCTTTTTTCAGTTTCCGAAAGATTTCGAGAATAAAATCCAAAGGATGTCCATTTATTATTTACATACCGTTTTACTACGCCCCCTATTAGCTGTGTTGGAGGCGTCTGTATTAGGGCTAGTGGTACATTCGGAACTGGAAAAGTCGTTGAGAAAATAGCAATGAAACTGTTTTTGCACGGGATAAAGGCTTCTTCAGCATTTGGTGAACATTGGATCTTTCTTTTGACGTTTTTTCTTTATTGCTTTAGATAGTGAATTAAAGATGTGTCGTTTAATAGCGTTCTTCATTCATCGTTGATAGTAATTAAGTTTGTAGCCTGATTCATTTATAACATATTCAAGACACGTGACCTGCGACTGTCCCAGGTGGCATTTGGCTGGCTTGATCTTTAGACCGTATTGTCTTAGCCTGTTAAAACCATTCGTAATTGATCTGTATATTGTTAATTTGATTCAGATGACATGACATTATACTCATACGGTCCAAATGGTGTTATTAGGGCAGTTTTTTGTATGCCTTCCTCTGTCATCGGGATTTAATGGTGCGCTTTAGTGAGGTCTAGTGTCGAAAAAACTTTCATGTTGTGTATTCTCGGAAATAAAATCTTCGATGAGTGGAGATGGATACTTATCTGGCATCATATGAGCGTTGAGCTTTCGATAATCCCCACATAGTCTTCTCTTGACTGTTTACGTGTCGTATGTGGGAGGCTGGCCCAAGGACTTTAGGACTGCCATATAGATTTCCCTAATCCAACCTGGCGTCGATCTCACGTTTTGCCTACTTTTAGCTTTCACCTGCCAATTTCCAGTTATGAATTCAAGGCTTGGCGATGTCTGAAAAAAGTTGTAGTAATATCAGAGAATTCCTTTAAAATCTCTGAATAGATTTTTGTTTTTTCAGAAGAGTTGTTTGTGTTTAAATTGTCCATCGAGATTGAATGACTGTTCTTTAAATCGATCAGCAATCTATCTGTGATGATAAATGGCCAGTGTATGATACGGCACCTAAGTACTGAGATTCAATGCGAGTAACCGTTGTCCATACATATTTACAATTGTAGATTTTGCAGCAAAAAGTTTCAACGGGGTAGCCCTGATTTTTTTGTAGACAGTCTTTGGTAAAGCAAAAACTACGGAACCTGAGTCCACTAGGTTTTTCTCATGGGTGTTTTTGTCGTATGCAAATTTTAGATGAAAATAACATATTTATGATTAATTATGTCCGTTTTTGAGCGGTTCCTTACTTCTGCTTTGTGACCTTAAACGCAGGCGAAAATGTCTCTTTTGTGATGCTTGTACATCGCGTGTCAGTGCTTCAAGGGTTTGCTGGATTTTGGAAAGATCACAACTTGATGCTTAAGCACTATTGTCAATCTGATTAATGTGTAACGATGGTATCGAGGCTTCTAGAAATTTGTCTGCTACTTACGCGAGTTTTGTTATACCTGTTGTCTCACTCATAGCTATTAAGATACCGCGTATGTTCTATGAGGGATATTCGAAAAATAATGTTTTTAGCAAAGATTCAGTCACTTGACCGTTAGCTAGATGTTTTTGTGCTGTAACACTCGCGATGGTTTTTCATCCGGAATTGTGGTGTCACGTAAAAGACCTCAAAATTTCGATTCATTCGATTCTGCAATTGTCTGAATAATGCGATCTTTGATTGTCTAATACTTATCCGTATTCGAAGTACAGATTACTATATTCGAGATGAAAGACAAAGTTTGCTTGCCTAGATGTAACATCACATACCTGTATTTTGTATTATCGCTTGTTATGCGATTTAGTTAAAAAATGTCTTGTAATTATAAAAACCACAAACAGAGATTATCCTGCCAAAATAGCGGTATCTTCATTTTCTTCATCGTAGAGATTTGCGGAGCCATTTGTACTTGGTTGCTGTTTCCCGCGGTGTTGTTGCCATCCAAAATTATGTGTGTGCCTGGATTTCTTGTGTTGTTTTTCGAAATACTATGAGAGAAGTTCGACTTCTCATTCGAGGAAAGTGTGTGAGAAGTAGCCGGTTATCCCACTCCTCGAAAAGCATGTGAGAAGTAAAAAAGTGTGTGAGAAGAAATTAGTTCTCACACACTTTTTCAGGAGTGGCCTAACCGACTGTTACAAAAGTAGTATGTGCAACTCGTGTGATTTTCAGGAAATCGCCTGCTTCTCGCACTTGTTGCACAATGTACTTACTATTCTTCAACCTGTTGTATTGTTCTTGCTAAGACTTTGTTGTTGCAAGGTGTTTTCTAGTTCACTCATATTTTTTATATAGAGATTAGTTAGAAAAAGTTCTAATTAACAAAATAGCAAAAAAATATTAAATGTATTTAAATCCTATCATTATAAGTGTTATTGGCTCGGGGGCTAGCACGCATTTTTTGACACTTTGTAATTAAATATCTCGAAAGGGCAAATCTGGAAAATTAAAATAATTACGCGATCAATTACGTCATTTTAAAACGTATTTAAAGCATTTGTCAACTTCATTTCGGGGGTCAGGTTCTCATTGACTAGTTAAGTTACCTACTACTGATATCGTCACTTCTAAAATTATAAAATGTTTTTTGATTAAATGAAATAAAATTTTAATAAGATTATAATAATGCCTATCTTATTCTATAAGTATTTACAAACATAAGCAGCGGAACGCTTTCAAATATATAATTATTAATTATTTAATAATTAAATTATAAATGGCATGCATACCAACAAACATATAAGCGTCGATAGTCGTTACTTTCTACTTATATGTGTAGCATACTATAAGTACACGTTATAATTACTGTTACTATTATAATAATTCTATGCGCGTAACGCGCGCTATTTAATTTCTAGTATAAGATAAAATGTGAAAAAGTTTTATAGTTATATATCTATAATTTTTTTAGTCTATATTTAATTTACACAGAGGAAGTAGTTATATATTTTTTATTCTAGTATTACTTATATTATATATTTCTTAAGTCGTCATATTCATAAGTAATAGCTTTAAAAAGGTTCAGTGAATAGAAATAACACTTGAAAAATGATCAAATTTTGTACACAGGTTAAGTTTTAGATAAATAGCATCCATGCCAAGTTTCAGAAGGCTACGGTACCTTGGAGCAGAGCAATAAATATTTTAATTTTTCACTTTTTAACATGGACTCTTATGGAAAAATGAATTTTTGACGTATTCAATTAAGTATTAAAAAATAATTGACGCTAAGATTGGATCGAAATTTTTTTACATGATATAATAATATCTGAGGATTCTGTATTAATTTAAAAAATACTTTGAAGGTACCTAAAACATTAACAATAAATTGAGAAATAAGAAAGAATGTTACCCAGGTCGATGTATTATTTACTAAATAACCTCCAAAATATCTTCTGTTGAAAAAAAATTATCATTTTAAACTTTGTGAAAATCTATTTTAGTTTTCAATAAATAATATTAAACATGAAATGTTTCAATTTTCGAAAATTCATAACAGACATTTGTCAAAAGAAAAACATATAAATATACATAGATTCAAGAATGTTGATTAATTTTTTTGCTCATTTTCATTATCAATTCTTTGAGTAATAGCAATTTTAAACTGCACAGAATCAGAGCAGCGGCCGCATATCTCTCTCTGTCTCTCTCTCTCTCTTTCGCTTTTTGACTAGCGTAGTTACTATAGAACCTCCTTAAAATACATAAATATAGCCAAAATCAGTAATTCTTGCCCTTTTAGGTTAGAATATCTTGTAATCGTAAACAGGGATCAATAATCCACTGTTTATCCACAGCAGCAATAGATTCAACGCTCTGTTACACGCATGCGTAACCAAATACTGGGGCTCTCTCCTATCCTTTAACATGGTGCAGTAATAAAAACTAACCCGCTGTAATATCTATACACGAACACTTTTTAGGATACTACTAAGTATATTCCAATCAGTACTAAATACTATAAGCATTTGTATATAAAAAAAATTGTCATTACTTGTTTACATCACACAACAAAATTTATTCTACTCCTAAGTTAACCTCTTCTTTTTAAATTACCCTTTAAGTTATTATTGAAAAACAAATTTTAAAATTTCAACTGTAGGGATTTATAATCAATGGCCCCACAAGACTATTGTGACTTGGGAAAATATAAAATTTGCATTCGCAAAAAATTAAGCACAAAAAGGTAAGACTTGGTCATTTAAAAGATTTATTCCAACTCAAAGCATAAGCCAGAATAAGACAATCGAATTAGGGTGACTGGGCAAAGCGAAAGTGAATATTTTTTCTACTCCCACCATAACAACTCTTCGCGAATGCGCGCGTCTGTTATATATCGATTCGGGGTGAAAACGGAAAGGGAAAAGATAAGGGAGGAAAGGATGCGTGCGCAACTTAAAGCTATACGTGTATACATGTATTAACGTCATACTTTTAGCCATTTGATACATATAATGGATCTCGCATCTAATAAATATCATCCACTTTACTTATACAGTTATAAATTTCTTCCGAGTTCTTTCGTTTTTTCCTGTCTGTGCAGTCTTTAGGTCTTTGTACTCTTTCACTTGGTCACTTAGTAGAAAAACTGACGTTTGAGATTAGATGAGACCATGTTTAGAATGTACTCTGTAACTCGCCGTTTTTATGTTGGTGGTAGCTCTATTATTTACATCATGCATAGATATGCAACTGATCGAGATGAATTAGTTTTGCAACCATTACAGTCGTTGAGAAAATCAATTAATTTTTGTGGAACAAAAAATCACTGACTGCTTGGATTGTATAAAGTCTAACTGATATTTTTTTCACGTTACTAAGTGTGATTTGTGTGGATAACTAAATGATCAATGGCTGATTGTTTTTTAGCAATTATTGTTCTTAATAGAAAACTATCCAGGAAATGAAAAAACAGGCAATCAATATTATTCAGGGAAAATCAACTCTAGTTTATAAACCTATAAAAGCATTAGTAGTTTGATGTTTTCTTTACCCGAGGCAAAAGTGTCGTTTCTCTTCTCTCTTCTGCGCATGTTGAAAATCGGCCTTCCGCTTATTCTTCTTTGCGTCGTGTGTATGATGGAAAATTACGCTCCAAGCATAGCTATTTCTGTGCGTATGTGTGTAAATATGGTAGGATTAGACGTAGCGTCTCGAGTCAATTACTTCGTTTTCCATTTGTATTTGCATTTTCTTTTTCCCCGGTCGAAGACATTAATCATCCTTTCCTGCTTAACCTTCACTGAACAGATATAGCCTTACGATGCTTCTTTTTTTATATAGCTGTTATTCCTGTAAACGATTATTCTGGTTTATCGATGCTATTCAACAAATGCAGGTTTGCAATATAAAGATTGTATAGTAAGGATAGGTGGAAAGGTAGTGTTTATACGTAGACTATCATTGCAGGTATCATTTCATATATACGCATTTTGCGCAATGACTATTAAATATTTATACTTTCTTATTTGAAAGGTAATGCATGCCTATTATGTCAAATTTAACTTTAAAGTACGACGATTGCTAGCTTATGGATTACTAATTAATATTATATCAATAATTATTAGTTTAAATTATCTCCCTTGTAATGGACACGTACTATCGAGAATGCTGAACTCGAAGCCAGTCTCGTTGAATTGCTACAAGATTAATTCAGTTGCTATTTTTAGCTTTAAACCTGACGAGTGTTTGCATCTCCGATGTTTCGTGCTCGACACTGGCGATGTGTCTCTGAGGTAAATCACCTAGAAAATGTACCGTCAAACATAGAGCATACACTTATTTGCTACTTTTAAATTTCTACCGAACCACTCGTTACGGTCTAATCTTAAGGTAGGACTAACGAGTAACCGTTAGTTAAAGAAGGAAGAACAAAATGTTATTTGAGCCCCCGGAGTGAGCGAAGCGTTATAAACTTCGGGAGACAACTTGCAAATCTAGTATGTACAATACACTTTTAATATAAATTTTGTTAATGAAGTTTAATGGTTGATTAACGGTATGATTGACTTTTTACAACTTTTGGCTTGTAAAGAGGACGTGATAATTCGCTATATTCGGGTATACACGAGACATTAATTTTTTTCTGTAGTCAAATATGATTTTGTACAATGAAACAATAACTATTTAACAATGAGATAATCTATTAATTGTTTGTAAGCATTGGGTAAATTATTTGGGTTAAACATTCTATTAATATTATTTTTATGTAAAACATTTCTGAAATAAGTCTTCCTTGTTTATTATTTTCAACATCTACAATATTAACGTTATCAAAATTTATATTATGCTTAGTATATAATACATGTTCACCTAAGGTTCATTGTACAAAATCGTATATGACTTCGAAATAATTAGTGTCTCATGTATAACAGAACGTAGCGAATTATCGTCTCCTTCGCTCATCGAAAGGTATAAATTGACGCAAAAAGCAGATATGACATCATATAGTCAAAATGTAGTGCTTGACAAGTACACACCTCACGTACTCTCATTAAATTTAAGTTAAAACTGTAAGTTAACTTTGTTGCCATATAAAATCAAATTCCTATTGTAATTTATTAGTTTATTGAAAAAAATTGTTTATATTAGTTTTTCTCGAAATGGATGGCTTTGCCAAAAAAATGCCCAAAAAATCGGAGTGTATAATATAAAATAAAACTATTGAGTGGATTGCATAAAACCATTGGAGTCATTTATTCAATTGTACTACTATACAATCATTAGAATCAAAAAATGTTTAAATTCATAGATGTTATTGCTAGAGAATGTAATATTTATAGCTATTACTCTCATACATGACGTCAAGTCATGACATAATTTTTAAATATTAATTTCCAAGATCTTTAATATTAAAGATAATCATAATTTTATTTTGTCACCCGTTTAAAATATAAAATTAACTTTACATCTACTATTTTCTTATTTGACGATTATTTTAGAATGCGTATAATAGTAATTCGTACCTATTTATTAACCAATAGTCAGGTAATAACCATTTTTTTTATAAAATATGCCTTCAACCCATCGATACCTATTTCTACATAGTAAATTCTCTGTCTTAATATATTCAAGTCTAAAAAATCTTCAATCCTCATTTAGAATCTCTTGACGACTCTGTACGTCACTGCCTAAAATACTACAATGAACACTTAACCAAATTCAACAGGAGATTGATTCCATCTCATATCATGCAGACCGACTGCACCTATATCTCCAAATCACTTTAAATTGTAGTATATTATCAAAACTGCAAGTTTTATGCAAACATTTTTCTTTTTTAACTGTACTATCTCGTTTTTTTTATTGATATTTTAGAATAGTTCTATAACCGTTCGATAGCGTAGATGCTGTTCTTTCGATCCCATGCTTTTTATTACTAAAAAACAAAGATGACATAAAAAATGAAAAATACACTTTTCGTCTCAATACCTATATTTTGGTATGGTTTCGCATCCATTTAACAAATGTACATACATGACAGATACGATAGATATTGCATGACTGTGTGCATTGAGTGCATATGTGTGTGATGGCGCACAAGTGTGTACATGAGTATTACCCACCTAATGGAGAATTTACACTATAATACTAAATTTTTCCGATAGGTGGCTAAACGCCGTGTAAGAAAAAATCATATACCTTTTCTTTTTTTACGATTTTTTGACTTATTATTATTCTTTCTAGCCTTACTATGGACATTCTTTTTTGAAGTAATTCGTTTCTTTTTCTCTTTTTCTAATAATTTTTCTATGAATGGGCAGCAGTTCGAGCCGTATAGAATCGTTTCTTTTTATCTACTTCTATTTTATAAGTATGTGTTTTCTGAATGCTGTTAAATTTTGAAGCCTTCAACCACTTTTTTATTTTATTTTTTCTGAAAATTTCTTCTAAAAACTTCTGAAAACTTCAGAATATCCTCTTTTGATAGTAAGATTAATTTAATAGCGTTAATATATGATTGAACTTTTGTCACGAAAGAATTTGCGTCTTATATTAATTGAACGTAATAATTCTGAAGATTATAAAGAAGAAGGTTGAGCGAATTGATCGCAACGAACTAATTATAAACGCTTATTTATTTGCGAAACGTTTCGAGAGGTTTTTGTACACTCCCCTCTTCAGGCTGTAACAAAACACTTGATAAAACACTGATATAAAACCATTACAATCAACAAACATTAATCGAGTCACGCCTTAACTGACTTGTGTAATTTTTGTTAATTTTCTGAAGATTATGTCTAGTTGCATAATGTTTTACTAGTCCACCAACACCATCAACTGTACCTTTCTCGATGGCCTGAAGTTGAAAATAACTAGTTTTTATTGTCAGAAGCATTCTTTATTTCTCCATATGTTATAATTAATATTGGATCTGTTGCATTGGTTGAATCATTTTTCATCTAATTAATGACTTTTTCCATTGCTAATAAAGCGTGAGTTGAATTATGTTTCCTTGGTAGCAAACGGCTGTAAAAATACAGAACTGCTGTTTAACCCAGTGACTACCTTGAACTGGGCTACTGAAAATTACCGCCCAATTTTCAGCAAAATCACCATGCAGCGATAGATGGTTTGAATTAGCTATAGCCATCTCTTTTTCTTCTTTTAGACTTTTCGTTCACAGGATGACCAGTATACATGTCAGGTTCAGAATGACTGCGCTTTGTTTTCACAATCATTCGTGCATTATCAATCATATTATTAGTTACTTCTGGAAAAGTAGATAAAATTTTATTTTTTGTTATTAACGAAGGAACCATTTTTTATGAAAATGGCAATGGCATCTTTGTTTTTTTAGTAAAAAAGACCATGTGATCGAAATAACACCACCCACGCTATCGAATAATTATAGAACTATTCTAAACCGTTAATAAAAAGACGAAATAGAACAGTTAAAAAGAAAAATGTTTTCGATTTTTAAGAATCCGAAATTGAGTCATTTTTCGAAAGTGCATAAAACTTGCAATGTTGATATTATTAAATAAAAAAATACATATGGGCCTATTTTTCGAGTAGAATAATATAGTACAATTCGGAGATATAGGTGCAGTCGGTTTGCATGATTTGACATGGAATCGATCAGGGACGAGAGCTTCATTCATTATCAAAGTAAATAATGTTAATCATTGAAAATATCAGATATAGCAATCCATGATCCAAAGTTGTATAGTTTATTATTCCAAAACAAAATTAGTTAAGCAATCATTTACTAAAAAAAATATTTCTTGTTTTAATATTTTGAGTGGTTCAAGTATGTCTCATTGTAATAGAACATATTTGTATAAAAATAATAGCGAAATATTGTAATAACCTTATAATTAATAAAGTGTCACTTTGAATAATTAAAAAAGATTAGCTTATTCGCGGAAAAAATCTGAAATTGCAAAGAACTGCTCGGGTTTTTCGGCGTGACATTGAAAATTGATAAATGTCTAAGTCACGTGCCCGCCGTCCTCTGATGAATAAAGCGGTCGAAAAAGAAAAACAGAGCCGCATTCGAATAGTGACCTCACCGGAGTGCGTGCTTTTCTATATGAACGCATTCTGCCGTCGCGTGGCGCCATCTATGCTCTGCTGAATCGCCGGCCGCCGCATAAGTGCATGCATGTATGTGTGCACCTGTAGCCTGTATGCGCGAGTCTCGTCTCGCGTCTGACGTCTCCTTGCTTCCAGGTCGAGCTCCACTTTGCCTCGGCGCCGCTACCTCTTATATATCCTGAAATCGTGTCGCATTCGGAACTGCTTCGCGTTATACAGAGCGCTGCTAAAATTGATTGATAAAAATATTGTCAATCTGGTTTGCTTTGCTGGATTCATTGCTCGAACGAAGTCGCTTATCAGTTTGGCGGTTTTAGTTAAAATGATAATATGATAGAATACCGACATTTTTAATAGCGTCGAATGGAAAATTTTATTTTTGCCTGTAACCTTTCATTGTTGATCAATGCTGTATTTGAATAAAACTATTACCTTATTTCTAAGCTTTTTGTAAAATAATCATTTTGATAAGAGTATAAGAATTATTGTCATATAGGGTAGAGGAAGTTGAAAATTTACTGTACATCATTCAAAAACTTGATAGTTTGAGCTCCCACAACTTTTTGCGACGATCTTTCGAATACTAAAATTTATTTTCTATATTAATAATTTTAGTTGAACTTTTTATTACTCCGGTATTATCTCAAGAAACCGCGTATACTCAGTGAAAAGAAAAACACTGTTACTCTCGTATCAAAATTTCCCCAAAAAAGTGTATGAATCATGTAAAATTCTGATCAAATCCAGCGAGAGCGATAAGTATAGTAGAGAAGAAAAAAAAGAAGAGTGCAAGAAAGGAAAGTCGCCGAATAGGACGAATGCTCTCGCTGTCCCGGTCGCCGCCTACGTCCGTGTCGCCAGACGAAAAGTGGAAGAAGCGGTGAGACAGCGCCACGCGCGTTCATGCACTTTCGCAAAAATCAAGCCGGTTTTGCTCAGCCTGTCTCTCTCTCTCTCTCTCTCTCTCTCGCTCTCTCTCTCTCTATCTCTCTCCCTCTTATGGCCACTACCGCTGCAGGCTGCATCTCACTTTCTCCCCCTTGCGCCGCGATGTGCACTTATTCTCCTGCAGCTGGCTTCGATTTCAAGAGCAAATTCACAACTTATATACACGGTTGCGAATCGAACGTAGAACCAGTTGATTTGAGAACAGTTTCGAACACGAGATTCGTTCACTTTTCAAACCTAAACGCAAGAGTGTAGATTCGGAAATAACGCAGAAAGTCGGTGATCTACTTTTATTTTTTATCGCTTTCTTTCGTTTTCTCATTGTCTTAGAAGCTCGAGGAATTTCTCGTTACTGTAGTGAGGAAAAATTTGCGTCTCGAGAAGCAGTTGTTTGCCGTTTTCTTCGAAATTTGATCGCCCAAGCTTTCTTTATGTTTCCCTCCTTTGATTTTATTTCCCTCTATTTTTACCTTTGTTAAATTCATCTGTTTTCACTCTGCGAGAATCGGAATCAACTATTAATAAAAAATCCGTACCGACAAGAAATGACTTTATACTGCGATTTCATTTTTTACACAAATAATTAGATGAACTGTGTTTTTAGGATCACAAGAAGCGAATTTTTATGTCACACATGCTAAATAATGGTAAAGTCAACTGCACGTATAATATATGTATAAGCATGGCTAAGCTCGAGCAATTAATGTTTGATTGAAATAAAACAAACATTAATTGACCCCAATGAAAGACTTGCAATGAAGTGTAACTGTATACCTGTTGAGGTGAAACTACTAATAGTAAATGATAAATGTAGACTTCCACTTGCATTCCAATTTTAAATTATTTAAATAAGTAAAAGAAAAACTGGTACAAATCATAATGTTGCCTACTCAATTTACACAGAAGTATGTTTTTGGATAGTTTTCAAAAGGAAAAGTACTAGATGAAAGCGCCAAAAATAAAACCTCCGTTTAAAAATCAAAAACAAAGCAAATGCAAAAGAAATTTAGCTTTCAGTCGCTAACTATCAATTAATTAGTCTCTAAAATGCATTACTTGAGATGAAATGTTTGAAAATGATAAGAACTTGAGCTCCTACTTTTCAAACTGCAAATTCATGCCGTTCGAGCTCATTTTCTGATCGCATTTATAGATACACTTGAGAGAGAGAAGCTGTATGCACAACATTTTTGCTGTCAGACTCATTCGCGATGCTAAATCGAAAGGT
Source organism: Megastigmus dorsalis (assembly GCA_900490025.1). Taxonomy (NCBI): domain Eukaryota; kingdom Metazoa; phylum Arthropoda; class Insecta; order Hymenoptera; family Megastigmidae; genus Megastigmus; species Megastigmus dorsalis. The sequence continues at coordinate 9,395 of UELU01146890.1, read as the reverse complement.
TTCTTCCGCTTACATTCTCTAACATAATTTCTTAACAATTTTATTAGAGAATGTTATTTTAAATTCTATTATATAAATTATCTTTAGCAGTATATAATACTCAGAAAATGGAAATGATGACTATTCTTTTAACGATTCCATTATAAGACAGTCTACCTACATCGCCATAGCCCCTCGACTGCACTTTTTCTACCTGTATGTGTGTACACGTAAGAAAGAAGCGACAAAAAGATTACGGTTACTGCAGCTGCTACGCCGGAAATCATTCTATATACAATCTTGCGATGTACCTGCCTGTGTATACCCGTTGAACCAAAAATTCGCTCAACTTATACGTCATTGGTTTTTTCTCTTTCTTTTAGAAAATCCCGTTCTATATTTATTGCTGGTCTTGGAACAATCAAAATATGGCTAGGAAAAATGTTGATTTAGTGTATCACTTTTTTCAATTCCATTGTTAGATTGACAGACTTGTACTCGATACAATACATAAGAGAAACGTACTCGATATAATACAAAATAGTATTAAATTATAGTATGTAACCTCACAAAAAGCTTTAATCATTTATTAAACATATTTAAAAATGGTTACCGAACAAGGAGGAAACATTCTTTTTATTTCAAAGTTCCATTGCCCGTATTATATGAACCAATAAACGACTAGAACAGGAAATTAGAAATAGCAATGAAGGAAAACTGAAGAAAATCAAATCGATTTTTAAACAGGAAAGAAGAGGGATCAGAATCCATATAAAACCTTAAAGAGAAAAGAAAACATTCATTATACATCCATTTCTCCTGCTCCTTATATCGCGCGCTTCTCTTTTATTTCTTCTTCGGCACCGCACGCAAACACACGGTAAACGAAGTATAGGTAAGTATATATAGAAGAGAGCGCGGAGAAAAAAAAGACTGTATGAACACTGAATATATACCGTAGAAAACGAAAGAACAAGTGCGAGAGAGAAGGAGGGAGACGAAAAAAAAGGTAAAGAAAAGAAACCGAAGCGAAACAAGGGCCAAGGAACTCGTCCGAGTCCGGCGAAGCGAGTCGCGAGCTTCCGGTTCTTCGCTATACATTGTTGGGTGTATCACCGACACTAAAAAAAGTCACTTTGACTTCTGTGTCTACGTTGACTTTTGTCATCGAATACTGCTCCCGCTAAAACTTACCTTTGCTTCAGTTACACATGAGCTGTCCCGTTTTGAGAGAGTATTTGGAATTAAGGTACTGGAGCATGCACGGAATCCTAATAACTGTTAATTTCAGCTCTGGTATAGTCCCTCTGAAAAACTAACGTTTGCTTCACCTGTCCCGGATTTCGTGCCCCAGATGCCGGAGCTGTTACACTGTTACAGAAAAGTATTCATTGATAACTCAGAAAAATTTTAATATAATACCTTGTGCACTATTCCCTTGTCAAAATAAATGATGATCGGAAGAAATGAAGACAAAATAAAATCAATGTGATAGGCTGTCCAATTTAGACGCGAAATACTAGTGAATCAAAATTTTGCAAATTTAAAAAATTAAAGAATGAGAATTCGGATAATTTAACATTTCTTTTTGCTCTAATTAAGTATAAATATTATAATCAGTAATATGAATGTATCGTTATTGATAAATGATTAAAAAAAAGTGGGTGGTAAATATTTTTAAAATATCCAACTTCAAAATTTAGTACTTTTCATCGCTAGAAATTTATTGTAAAATGATATACTTAATACATCAATTACAAGCACTGCATTTGAAATGCTTGATATTATAAGGTGCGCGTAGCACGCATGGATATAACTTAATTTACTCATAAAACTAAAATGAATGTTCAAGTGAAAAATATTATAAAAACAGCGCCAATATAAGAACTTATTACTATAAAGATATATATATATATATATAGGTCATGAATTGGTACACAATTGTATTTTGAAAATATTATTTGAGCTTACAATAATCGATGTATATAAAAAGTAATGGTGATCGTCAAAAGTCAATTGTGGTTCCAACTTAAGTTTGTTACTTCCGTATACTCAATGAAGTTTATCCACAGAGTACAATTGCTTCTGAATTGCGTAATATGAAGGAAGAATTCGGGATCGTGAAGAAACGTAATTACTACAGACGATTGTGATGTAAGCATCTAACCAAGTTTATTACACAAGTGAGGAATTATGTAATTCATTATAAGGGCTGAAATAAAGTCAATAATTAAATATTAATCAATGAAAACGTGCACTACTCTGTTAAACAATAAATACGCACACTCTGAACGAATTTTGAAATATTCGAAACATGAAAATCTCGAAAATCTCTGAAAAATTATATCTATAGCTATCGATATATATATATATATATATATAGATATGAGTCTTGGTTAATTTAAATTTTGTTGTCAGAATTAAGAATACCACATCCAACAGGGTGTACATAATTAATTTAGATGTTGTATTCCAACAGATGTAGAACTAAAAATGACGTTGAACCAAGTCACTGATATCGAGTACATCTCAAATTGACATTTGTGGTCATGAACTTTACAGAAAATTGAGTTTTGAAAGTCGAGGAAGCTATTGCGCACATTTAGAACGTTCAGAGACACGAAAGCTAAAAATAAACAGCTTCGATTCAAGCCTATTTCCTCTGTATATCTTTCTTGCTCTTTACTAAATCAGTGGTACGAATTAATAATTAATAAATAAAATAAGTATGAATGATAAATTTTTGTCTCTGAAAATTTCCCTTGACGTACCGAATCTCTAATATAAAATGCGCCGTTTATATGTGTATTGACCGAATATACTTTTCTGCAAAATCCTAGGTCTCGTTTCCGATCAAGTTTTTATCTCAAATGAATGGTTTTTTACACGTCTCACTATTTAAACGATCGAAAGCTAAAAATGCACTGTTTATGTATAGCTTTAACGACCATTTGTACTATACTATGTAGCAGCAGTTAAATAAAGAATTCATGCGTAGTACACTAATTAACGCTTTAGTTATTTACTATTCAATTTCCGTGTCGGATATATTTCATATCATTATTCCTTAATAAAAACTTCGTTTAATAAAAATAAAATGTGAAATAAAATTTATCCCTATCATTATCAAACTTTATTCCTGTACTTTATATATATCATCAGATGATTTTTGCCGATATCAATCAATTTAAAGCAATTTAGTTTTAATTCTAATTTTAAAAAATAATTTTTTTTTTGTTATCGAGACATGATATATAACATTACCCCATTAACG